>JAJIBD010011178.1:0-80506 GCA_021461705.1 Cryptotis parvus
TCTCTGGTCCCTCTAATTCAGTGTTCACAAACCTAAAATTCTTTTTAAGTGTGAGACACTTTTTTAAACTCTTATGACACATATCTAACACTGATGTATGTTTTCCTTGGTAGAATGACTTACTGAAACTTCTGACATCCTCTTTTATTCAAAAAGTGTTTGTTTAGTTATAGTGGTGTCTGACATTTTGTGATCAGAACTTCACAGCAGTTTGAGGGTATGGGTAGTGTGATGGCAGGGAGTTAGAGAGGGTTTTCCTGTTATAACTGAATTTTTCATAAAGTACTAAAATGATTCATCTATAGCGGAAGGCTTTACCTTTCATAGTAAATCCTTCTCTTGTCTTGCTTGGATCTAATGCATAATTTCTCCATAGCAGATATATAAAGCACACATCCCAACATTTAGAATTTCATAATACAGATTTCTCTAAATCTGTGACTCCAGAGGAGAGTTTATCTTTTTCAAGGCCTGGAGGTACAAATAAGAAAATGATTATGAATCATTTTCAGTTGATGTAAGAAATTTATATCACCATTTTTGTGTAGTGCCTAGAGAGATTGAAGAGGTTTTTTGATGAATGATTTTGAGGAAAGACAGAGCAATAAAAATCTGCTGCTGCAACCATAAAAATTATGAAATAATTTAGAATTAAATGGATTATCATATATGACAAATAACCAAGTATTAGAAAGTGTAGCTCAGACCCAGACAAATAGACCTAACTGCTATTTGACAAAGGTATGAAGGAAATTCTATAAAGAAATAGAAAATGATAGTAATTTTAACCAATGGTGTTGGAACAATTGGATGTCCACATGTAAAATATCAAACTCAAAGATAGCTTTAATAAGAAAATTACAATAGATCATACATAAATAAATATAAAAGAACAAACCTTTTAATTCTTATAGAAAATTTATAGGATAAATTCTAGGTGACATTAAATTTGATGATGAGTTTTCAGAGATAATGCTGGAAGCAGGATCCTCCATGAAAACATATATGATAAGTTAGACTATATTAGATACCCTGGGATGCCGTAACAAAATAGCTAGAACCAAGTGACTTAAAGCAACAATACCTTCCTCTCATATTTCCTGAGATTATGTTGCTGGTAAATTGTCTGAAATAGGGAGCAAGGGTGGTACCCTGGAAAACACAGTGCTTGTACCTCTCTTTTTGAGCCCCTAAGCTCTCCAGGAAAATACTGAGTGTGATTCAGGATTCGGGAAAGTCTCATGTGAGCACTGACCCAACATCAGGCACCTGACCCAACACTAGGCAGCTGTTAAGCTGTGCCTAAGATACATTTGTTTTGCAGGGACTGAGAACTGGTCCCTTGTGTCAAAGTTCTTGGAAGGAGCTGGGAATTCAGGCTGGAGTAAGAAATTGTTAGTAAGACAAAGATAGGAACAATGTACTAATAATTGTTGGAAATGATAATATCAGCCTAGAACTGAACATTGAATGTAGGCAAAGGGATATACATGATAACCTTTAAATGTATGTATTGCAAGCCAGAATGTGTAAGAGAAGAATGAGAGAGAGAGAGAGAGAGAGAGAAAGTGCCTGCCATAGATGCAGGCTAGGGAAGGGGGCAGGGAATCAGGAGATATTGGTGGTAGGAGCTGGACACTGGTGGAGGGAATGGGTGCTGGAACACTGTATGACTGAAAGCCAAACATCAACATCTTTGTAATTGTGCATCTCCTGGTGGTAAAATAAAAAAAAAAATTTTAGAAAGAAATAGATGCAGCACAGTACTGAAGGAAGAAGAGGGGAAAGAGGCTGACCAAAATAACTTAGAAAATGAGTGGAGTCTGAAAACTAGAGGCAAAGGGAAATGTGCATACCATATACTCTGCTGATAATGTTGTTGTCTATGGTATTGCTAACATTTCTGATAGTTCAGCTGGGGGGATAACGCAAATGTTAAAACAGTTGCATGTGAACTAACCCATATGGTCTTTTGAGAATCACTGTGAGCAATCCTTAAACACAGACTCAGGAATTATTCCTGAGAACTGCTTGGTGTAGGCCCAAAACAAAACAAAAATTCTAATTTCACTACACATGTGTGTTAGAATTAATGATAGAAAATTGTGCAAAGCAAATTTATCCCAATTAGAATCAGAAACTCGAGACAAATGAATAGAGAAAGAGCTAGGATGACCATGTAATAAAAGTTGAGATGTGATTAGGTATCTATGATTTGATTAATACAGTACATATTAATGTTGTGTTAGTGTTTTATATATATGTATATACACAGATATATATAGAGTATGTGACTATGCACAGGTTCACAAATGTCTTTGTTCTATCAGCTAAGTGATCCTAAAAGCCATGATATACAGTAGCAATAAACATACCTGACGTTTTCATAATTATTTCTATTATCATTTCCAATAAAAGGACAAGAGAAAAAGGCTGATTAAATAAGATAAATATACAGCATATTCTTATACAAGAATCTGCTGATGCAAGAATTACTAAACTTCTCAAAATAAAATATAATAATATACATATGTCCAGAAGAATAGAGAAGACCTTTCAATCGAACCAGAATGAACAATTTGAGCCACGAAATAAAGTGCTGTTGGATTATAACCAGAATTATAAATATTTCATCTATATAATATAAATTATTGAATAAGTAAATTAGTGGGGATGAATAGACAAATATGCCATGTATCACTTCCTACTTTTAAAATGTAGTCAGCTTATAGAAACTTGCAAAGAGTAGATGAGGGAAGAAACTTTCCAATGGAGAAAGCTAAAAGTGCTCCAGACAGATGAGGAAAGTTAGCATCAATAATAAGTCATATTAAAGCAATATTTAGTCTGATGAAATTTCAATGACGTTTACCTCAGTGTTTCTCTTCCCCAAATATATAACCTCAATTCAATTATGCCATAAACTCAAACAAATCCCAATTAAGGGACAAAATACCCAATTACCCCACGAACTGTCAAGGTATTCAAAATAAAGAAAAAGACTACCGAAAGTTAAAAGGTTTAAGTAATTTTTGCCAACTTGAGCTCTTGGGAGAACAAATTTGAAGAACAAATAGCACAGTAGCTACACCACTCAGTACATAGCGTGCTGAGTGTGACTTGTGACTTACACTAAAAAAAAATTAAGAAAAGAGTGAAAAATATCAAGGGGATCAAATGAAATGTGATGTCCTGGATAGGGTTTTAGGACAGAAGAATAACCTTGAGTAAAGCAAGCAAATCTGATCAAGTATGGACTTTTATTTATAATAACCTGTTAGAATAAGTTCACTACATTGTAACAAGAGAACCCAGCTATTGTTAAATGTTGATTATAGGGAAACTGATTTCAGGGCATATGAAAATTGTACAGTTTAGGGGATTCTAAATGAATTCCAAAATAAGGTGTATAAAAAAAGTTTTAGAAGTGTAACAGATATATAGAATATTAAAGTCTATGTATGGGCTATTTTTTTTGAAAAGCCCATTTTTTCCCTTTATTTCAGAAAGAAATAATTGCTCAGTTGTTCAGAGCATTTAAAGATTTACTGGTGGAAAAAAGTCCCTGAGATGCATGGTGAAAGAGGGTTTGCCTCTGGGCTGAGTAAGATTATCTGAATTTCAGCTTAGTTCTGATTCCATATGACTGAAAAAATGGTGTTGCCATTTATGAATCTCAGTTTTCTTTTCAATGAAATGCGCTCAATAACTGCACCTCTATTGAACAGATATGTCAGTGTAATAAACAATGTACATACTCAGAACAAATTGTATTGGCACATAGGAAGACCTGAGCAAATGTTCTGTTATTAACAGAGTCAAGCTGAGGGTAGCCACCCTAGAAACAAAATGTATTCCGCAACCAGCATCCTGATTTTGACCCTTAGCACCTCCCTTCTATCACATTATAACCATGCTCTTTCTGCACTTTTTTCCTATTTTATTTGGAGATGGCTAATAATCAGTGAAATAACAATTATTTATTTATTGCTTATTAATAATAAATCAAATGATATAATTTAATAATGATTATTATGAAATAATTAATGAGACCTATGTGATTTCATTGCAGTAGGTGATATCATTGCTTAGAAAAGTATTTGGCACATTCAACACTATATTATTGATGATGATTAGAAAATGTCTCTATCCAGATAAATGGGGAATCATTAAGTCTGTTTTTGAGATCTGGGTGCTCAGGGCTATGACAGAGCAGTCAGTGAGAACTTCGGCCGAGTTCTCTGTGTTCTTGAACTTCAGCAATCACCTGCAGACCTATAAAATAGGTTTATTTAACTCTCTTTAACCCAAGAGTTCATTTGCTTCTATTTCTTAGTATCTAAATATGCTCAAAAATATTTAAAATATTTAAAAATAATTTAGTTTGGGGCCCGCCATTTTCCACATCCAGACTTCCCTGTCACAACTCCACCCAGCAGACCTGACTATCACAGCCCGGATCATCGACAGCCACCCTGCAACAGTTTTTTTTTCAATCCGGCCCAAGTATGCTGAACCAGAGACTCTCAGACATGGGGCAGAGCTGCTCCTTGCTCTCCCTGTGCCCAGCTGCTCGTGAGGCACCCGGGAGGCATGGCGGGTTCCTAGCCCTGGCCTGCCTCCCCAGTAGAGCTTCAGAACAAGCCAGACCACTCCCCTACTCCATGGGGCCCACCATTTTCCACATCCGGACTTCCTCTCGTCACAACTCCACCCAGTAGACCAGACTATCACAGCCCGGATCATTGACAGCCACCCTGCAACAGTTTTTTTTTTTTTTTCAATCTGGTCCAGGTATGCTGAACCAGAGACTCTCAGACATAGGGCAGAGCTGCTACTTGCTCTCCCTGTGCCCAGCTGCTCGTGAGGTGCCCGGGAGGCATGGCGGGTTCTAGCCCTGGCCTGCCTCCCCAGCAGAGCCTCAGAACAAGCCAGACCACCCTCCCTACTCCATGGGGGTCTGCCATTTTCAACATCCGGACTTCCCTCTTGTCACAACTCCACCCAGCAGACCAGACTATCACAGCCCGGCTTGCGGAGGAGCTAGCAGCCGCGGTTCCTCAAGAAATGTTTTATTTAGAGGTGACTACAACAGTATGCCACCCACAGGACAAGCCTGGCAAGCTGCTCGTGTAGTATTTGATATGCCAATTACCAGTAACATTTATATTAGGTCATTCCCGTGATCTAATATAATTGTTTGAGGCTCTTTATGTTCCTGGAGCAAGTGGATGCCTTTGGGTTCTACTAGCATGAGACAGGGCATATGGAGATATTACTGGTGCCCTCTCTAGCAAATGGATGATTAACGGGAAGATAGTGATAGTGATAGTTAACCATTTTTCTACTGAGCCTATATAAATTTTTAAAAGCAATAAATGAATGAAAACAACTTCCTATTTATCTTGTAGAATTTTGTGTTTAAGAAGATGTCTTGTAATGTTTTAATGTTAGCAATTATTGAATATATGCAGTATTTCCAACAATATGCTAGAAATTTTGTTCACATTAATTTTTAGCAGATCATGTGATGAGGGTACTGTTATTTTTCTCATTTTATAGATGAACAATATGTTTAGAGAGATTAATAACTTCCCCAGTTCATATCCCTCAAAAATGGTGAGCTAGGTCTCAAAGCAAGCTCTCTGTGGCACTCTTACTTTAAACTACTTGATTTCTAAAGAACAGAGATTAGAAAGAACAATAAAACAACCTCTACCTCTTCATGAAAGTAAAAATACATGTTTAAAATAAAAAACAAAGTTATTATAATAAGACCTTACTGAATGCAGTGATGGTTTTCACTGAACATACATAATTAATTTCCTCTCAAATCAATTTAACATCTAAATAATGTAGCACCAGCTAATGGGATTTCAGCTGGGCAAACATTAAGAGATATATTGCCCCATATACTCATCATAAAGAATGAAGATGAACAACTTGCCTGGTTACATAACATTGTTGTACAACATAAATAAAAGATTCTCTCATTTTGGCAATTGTTCTGTACTGTTCTAAGTTTTGCTAAATCAGACTTCCTTCCAATCTAACAGATGCCAGCAGTTTAAAAGCAGTTCAAGAATTCTTATTTATATCTGGTGCTCAGTTTAGAATAAAATGGGCCAGCAAATGCAGAGGGAATGGGGTAGGGAAGCATAACTTACAAATGGAATTTATTTCCAGCCTTCTAAACACAGATTTCCAATAAACATCCACTTAGAGAACCATTTCATTAAACTAACTGCAGCCTAAAACAAGTTCCCTGATGTTTCTTTGAGCATTTTATTTTCTAAAATGAATCATTACTTTCTATGTTTTGGCTTGACAATCTTTTCCCCCAATTGTGTAATTTTGCATTTGTCACTCAAATTGCTTGTATTTTTCAGAGAATTGTTCCAAGGAATTTATATTGTGAAATGAGACTCTTAATATGGTGGAATGGGTGAGAAAAAACACCCAAACCACAAAGGTGCAAGACTTTGTCCTTTCAAATACTGTTGAGGTTCTTGACTTTCTCATTTCAATAAAAGTTTAGCAGCCCCATAAGGCTGACTCAGAAGTGGCAGCAAGGAATTCATGATAAATGGGATGGATATCTGTGACCTCAGTGGAGACCTAGGAAATGGAGGCCAAACTTTTTGGAAGATCTCTCCATCTGTGTTTTGGTAAACAATTTAAATATTTACAAACCCGTTCTTAGCCACCCATCTTCATCACCCAGTGATGAGACCTTGTTAATGGAATCTGAATGGACTATGAAGGAGATGGAAGACAAGTGCCTATGGGAATATCTCCAGCATATGAACTCCATAAATTTAATGTCTGAGGAATGGATTACTCAAAAGTCAATTTACCCCGATAGAATTTGGCTCAGTGGTTATACAGTCACAGAGAAAATTCTACTCTGTTTGCTCAAAGATGATTTACATTTTTATGCCTGATAATACCAATAGGAGATACACAGCTAAGAAGAAAAAATCTTAGGGTGGAATCTGCTTATTCGTTCTATCATTCAAAAAATGACATGGAATAATTATAGTTAAAATAGGCAAATCGTCAAGCTAGTTCTTGAATGTTTACTGTATTCCAGTAGATGCTAAGATAAGAACATTAAATTTGAGTAAATTTGAGCCTGTGAACTTTGTTGGCAGTCATATAAAAAGAATTGTCTTAATAGCAGGAGAAAGTAACATGTACTAATGTCTTGACCCATACCAGATCATATACTGAACATATTACACATTTGTATCACTTAATCTTTACAGGTAGGAACTCTGAGATATATCACAATAAGCCTCAATTTCATATTTAAAAACTAGAGACTGAGAATTTGCCCAGGTCTTAAAATTTTTACTTTCAAGGGTATTTCTCTTCACTCTCCTCTGTTCTTACTGCATGCAGAGACAGTGGTAGGCTTATAATGGATGTGTCTCTTACCCAGGTTGTTGTTGGTAAACATCAAACTTGGGACTCAAACAGTTTTCTCTGTTTTGTAATGTGGGATACATAGTGTATCAGATATGAGCTTGGTGAAAGTTCACAATAAAAGTGATGTTCTGTGATAAACATAAGTTGCAGGGAGCTGACTGTACTCTTCAGTGACCTGACTTCCTGTGAAAGGAAAGATAGTTTGTTCACTGGAACTCTATAAAGAAGATACAAATACAGCTTTGATCAGCAGTACTTCAGCCAGTCTCTTTTCAAAGATGCCTAAAGTTCTGGCATTTTAATATTATATACCAATCATTTCTATTTATTTTTAGGCTAAAAATGGGTGCTTGGAAGGCAGAGAGATAGTATAGATGTCAAGGTGCTTAATTTGCTTCACCCCAGTTCAATCCTCAGCACCACATAGTTCTATTTTGGTTACTTTTTCTACTATGTCCTGAACTTCCTTTTCCCTTGGAGTGAATAAACTTAATTACGGGTTTATTTCTGAAGGACACACAAGGTCAGACATATGGTCTCTGCTCATCCTAGGTGAGAACATTGAAACATTCATGTTCCCTACCATCATTTCCTCTGAAGGTGCTGTCTTCACTCTATTATTTCAAGGCCCATATTATAGCAAGATAAACAAAACTACTAGTATTGACATAGGCAGGTCTCATATCTTCTTTTTAATGCTTTTGAGTCAATAAATCAAAGAAGTTTTGGCATGCATTATAGGCATGGAGATTTTAAACTGACTTTTTGTAAAAGCACATATGAAGCACACAGATAGGTAGAAAAACATGTTATAGACATAAACATGTTATAGACCGTCCATTACAAATGTGCATTATTGGTGGAAAAGATTCAGCAGAGCTTTCTTTTTTTTTTTTTTGCTTACTTGAAGAGATAGATGTCTCTAATTCACAGACCACATGGGGTTTCATAGAAAAATATGATTTCCTTTCCAAGTCAAAGAAGTAAACAGTTGAATACAATTATACAATTTCCAGGACTAGTGGTAGATCTCAGTTTGGGCATTTGGATTATTTGTAGCTCAGATCTTTTATTTATTGAAAACACACACACTTTTCCAGCTAGAATTGTTAGGGTGATAGAATATAATCTTAGCTTGATGGTTGCCAAATTCAGGTCTTAGAGCAAACTTGAAAATGGAGCCAATATATAAAAATGGAGAATAGAGTGTTGGAAGGAAAGCACAGTTTCACTATCTGAGCATGTGGACTTACCGTTCTTGGGGGTGATAACTCCAGCATATTTTTCCACCCTGCGACTAATCAACTTCCTTCTCTACACTAAGCCAGTTTTGGTTGGACTTCCATTTTCAACTACTGTTATGTTGTGTATTCTAGCAAATCAGCAAAATCATGCAGGAAAATGTCTACATCTATTTCCCCTTCCCCCAAGTGTCAAGCCACATCTCATTGTTGAAGAGGATTTACAAATAAGACAAGGTCTAGAAAATACAACTATCATCTCTCTTTTTGTCCTTCCAGATAAAAATAGTGGGTTTAAATAAAAGATTTCTTCTCTGTCCAAATATAGACATACCTAAATAAATAACACATCATAAAGAACTGTGTGACAGTTCAGTTAATGCATGCCATATATCACTACTCTGCAATTAAATCTACAATTGGAAATATGTTTCTATTTTACATGAGCAAAGAAATTATTTCCAGTTGCATTTTTACAAATTGCTCTCAATTGTGACATTTATCTTCCATACCAATCAAGTGTAATTTACCAGAAAGACCACAGAATGTTTCTGTATTTAAAGAGTATTAAGGTTCTGATACACCCCCACCCCTGCTTCAAATGTTCCTACGGAGCAGTGATGAGAACTGCATGGTTCAGGCTGATCAAGTTATAATGGCTTCCCCAAATTCATTTTCTACCACCAAAATACATGCTTGTTTCCAAGTTATATTAGTTCTATTCACAGTAAATCAATCAAAACAGCTTGAAAGTTTGAGACTGTGTTTGATTTGAGGTATCTTAATGAAAAACGTGTATTGATGGAGGATGACCCAATCATTCATTAAGTGAAGGAGATACAGAGGGCAGTAATGAAAGTTCTGTTTCTCTGGTTTGATGGGCCTTCAGACCTTTACTCTAGAAGTTTAGAAACGCTGAACTGTGGATCAGTGGAAATCTATGTTCAAGTTTTCACCATGCCTGGCAAAATAAGAAAAATCAGTATGAGGAGTGAGGTTATTTTTATTGGATATTTTCTTATGTGATAATACATAAAAATATAAATTTTTAGAAGAATTTTCTTTAAGAGTAAATCTTTATGTTACTTTGATATGAAATTTTTGATAAAGGAAAAGGGTCATTAACTGATAAGGTTGAAAAATAAATTTAATTGAAATGAATTAAAATCTGGCAGCCTCCCTTTTTCTTGATCTGGAGGCTAACTTTTTTAAAAAAATTTTTATTATACCACCGTGAGACATACAATTTCAAAGGTGTTCATAATTGGTTCTTGGTAATACAGTATTCCAGCACCCCTCCCTCCACCAGTGCCCCATTTCCACCACCAATGCACCCCACACCCTCCCGCCCACCCCCAGGCTACCTCAATAGCAGGTACCCCCGTTTCCTCTCTTTCTCTGTCTCTCTCTCTGTCTCTGCATCTCTCTCCCTCTTCTTTTACACATTGTGGCTAGCCCTGCAGATATTTAGAGTTTATCACTTAAGTCTCTTTGTGTATATTCAATGGTGAGTTTTAGTCTGCCAATACCATTTCCCACACTTAGTAAAACACTGGTATCTATTTATATCCTATTAATGAATGCAGTAATTCTATATCTGTCCTTTCCCTTCTGACTAATTTCACTCAGCATGATAATCTCCATGTCCATCCATTTGCAGGTAAATTTCATAATTCCATCTTTTCTGACAGCTGCATAGTATTCCTAGTGTAGATGTACCACAGTTTCTTTAACCAGTCCTCTGTTCTCGGGCACTTAGGTTGTTTCCAGATTCTAGCTATTGTGAAGAGAGCAGGGATGAATAAAGAAGTACAGATATTTTTTCTACTATGTGTTTTTTGGTCTCTCGGGTATATTCCCAGGAGTGCTATTGCTGGATCAAATGGAAGCTCAATATCTAGTTTTCAGAGGAATGCCCATATTGTTTTCCAAAAAGGGCTGGACCAGTTGGGACTCCCACCAACAGTGCATGAAGTCCCTTTTTCCCCACATCCATGCCAGCACCGGTTGTTCTTGCTGTTTTGGATGTGTGTCAGTCTCTGTGCTGTGAGATGGTACCTCATTGTTGTTTTGATTTGCATCTCCCCAATGATTAAGGATGATGAACACTTTTTCATATTCCTTATGGCCATTCAATTTCTTCTTTTTTGGAAGCTTCTGTTCATTTCTTCTCCCCATTTTTTGATGGGGATGGCTGTTTTTCTTGTGAAGTGCTACCAGTGCCTGATATATCCTGGATATTAACCCCTTGTCAGATGGGTATTGGGTGAATATCCTTTCCCATTCTGTGGATTGTCTTTGTATCAGAAATGAAAATGGGGACATCGGAACATAACCACAGAAATTCAAAAGATCATCAGTGATTACTAGGGGAGCTTGTATGCCATGAAACAAGAGAACCTAGAAGAAATGGATAAATTCCTGAAATCCTATAGCCTCCCAAATCTGCAACAAGAAGATTTGGAATACCTTAACAAACCTATCTCCATCGAGGAGATGGAATCAGTAATCAAAAATCTCCCCAAACACAAAAGCCCAGGTCCAGATGGATTCACCAGTGAATTCTACAAAACCCTTACTGAGGACCTACTCCCAATTCTTTTTAAGCTCTTCCAGCAAATTGAAGAAACAGAAACACTCCCAAATAGCTTTTACGAGGCACAAATCACCCTGATACCCAAAGTTGACAGAGATGTCACAAAAAAGGAAAACTACAGACCAATCTCCCTGATGAATACAGATACTAAGATCTTCAACAAAATACTAGCAAATAGAATCCAAAGAGTCATCAAAAAGCTAAAGCAATCCTTGGGAAGAAGAAGATGGGAGGCATCACCTTTCCCAACCTCAAACTGTACTACAAAGCAGCAGTAATTAAAACAGCGTGGTACTGGAATAAAAACAGACCTGTGGACCTATGGAATAGAGTTGAGTTTCCTGACACCCACCCTCAAAGATATGATAGTTAATCTTTGATAAAGGTGCAAAGAGTCCAAACTGGAGTAAGGAAAGCCTCTTTAACAAGTGGTGCTGGGAAAACTGGACAGCTACATGTAAAAAAATGAATTTGGACCTGTGTCTAACACTTTTGCACAAAAAATCAGATCAAAATGGATTAAAGATCTCAATATCAGACCTGATTCCATAAAGTACGTTGAAGAAAATATAGGAAAATCCCTCCACGACATTGAAACTAAAGACATCTTCAAAGGTGAAACACCATTAACAAGCAACTAGAAGAAAATATAAATATATGGGACTACACGAAACTGAAGAGCTTCTGCACCTCAAAAAAAAAACAGTGACCAAGATAGAAAGACAGTCGACAGAATGGGAAAGAATATTCACCCAATACCCATCTGATAAGGGGTTAATATCCAGGATATATCAGGCACTGGTACAGCTATACAACTAAAAAACAGCCAACCCCATTAGAAAATGGGGAGAAGAGATGAACAGAAACTTTGACAAGGAAGAAAGCCGAATGGCCAAAAGGCATATGAAAAAATGCTCATATTTACTAATCATCAGAGAGATGCAAATAAAAAAAAAACAATGAGATATCACCTCATACCACAGAGAATGGCCCCCATTCAAAAGGGTAAAAGCAGAAACACAATCAGCACTTTTATTTTCATAGCAGCACTATTCACAGTAGCCAGAACCTGGAAACAACCAGTATGCCCGAGAACTGATGACTAGATAAAGAAACTGTTGTACATCTACACATGGAATACTATGCAGCTGTCAGAAAAATGAAGTTATGAAATTTTCCTATAAATGGATGGACATGGAGAGAATCATGTTGAGTGAAATTAGTCAGAAGGAAAGAGAGAGACAGAATGACTGCATTTATTTGCATGACATAAATATACCAGGTGATCTTATTAAAAGTGAAAATTACCACAAGCGCGTGGAAGTCAGAGGTTTGGTTAGATAGAGAAGGGAACATGTGTGAATAAATGTCTAAAGGTCTGATACCAACATAGAACTTAGCATTAAATACAGACAAAAATGCAAATGATGGCTTCTAAGTGTACGTAGTGCAACCCACAATGTGTGAGAGAAGGAGGAGAGAGAGAGGGAGAGAGAGAGGAGATAAAGAACCTGACATTTAGGCAGGATGTGGGAAGGGGAGGGAATTGAGGACATGGGTGGTGGTTGAGGGGCACTGGTGGAGAGCGGGGTGCTGGAACACTGTGTGACCGAAACCCCCAAGCGTGAACAACGTTGTAATTGTATATCTCACGGTGGTATAATAAAATGTTAAAAAAATAAATATAATTTAAGGTACACTGTAATTGTTTTATGACTCTGAAATGTTGCCAGCAGAATCTAATTGCCTTGGAGATTTGATGTTCTCTATTATCTACCTTACCTACCTGCAAGATACATTAGAAGTTTCTTTAACCAAAATCTTGCATCGTTTCATTTATTCTTGGTCTTGGTTCATATTCTACTTCCTTCAGTAAATGTTATCCTACTGTAATATAATTTTGGAATTCTGTTATAAATTCCTCTGTAGTAATATGTCTCTGAAACAAAAAATATTTATACATAAGAAATGAAAAATCTTTTTTTCTTCCAAATTTGACTTTATCCTGATTTTTTTTCTAAATGGTTTTTGAAAAGAACTTTCTTCCATTACAATGATAGTTTTGTAATTAATAAAAATGAATTTTTTGCTGAAAAAAAAGAGTCATCAAAAAGATTATACACCATGTTCAAGTGGGATTCATCCTGGGAATGCAAGGATGGTTCAACATCCACAAGTCAATCAACATAATACATCATATCAACAAAAAGAAAAATAAAAAAACATATAATCATATCAATAGATGCAGAGAAGGCATTTGACAAGATTCAACACCCGTTCATGATAAAAGCTCTCTATAAAATGGGGATTGAAGGAACCTTCCTCAGTATTATCCAGGCCACCTACTATAAGCCCACAGTGAGCATCATGCTCAATGGGGAAAAACTGAAAGCCTTCCCCTTTGATCAGGGACAAGACAAAGCTGCCCACTCTCACCACTTCTATTCAGTATAGTACTGGAAGTGCTTGCCATAGCAATCAGGGAAGAAAAAGACATTAAGGGTATCCGAATAGGAAGGGAAGAAGCCAAGTTATCACAATTTGCCGATGACATGATATTATACCTGGAAAACCCGAAACTCTCAACCAAGAGGCTCCTAGAAATAATACATTCCTGAAGTAGAGTGGCAGGGTACAAAATCAATACCCAAAAGTTAATGGCTTTTCTATATGTAAACAGTGAAAGAGAAGAAAAGGACATTAAAGAAACTATCCCGTTCACAATTGTGCTGCAGAAAATAAAATACCTAAGAATCAGTTTGACAAAGAATGTAAAGGATCTCTACAAAGAAAACTACAAAACATTACTTCAGGAAATAAAAGAAGACCTGAGGAAATGGAGACACATTCCCTGCTCATGGATTGGAAGGATTAACATTATCAAAATGGTAATACTCCCTAGAGCTTTATACAGATTCAATGCGGTCCCCCTATAAAGATACCCATGATGTTCTTCAAAGAAATTGAACAAACACTCCTGAAATTTGTATGGAATAATAAACCCCCACGAATAGCTAAAGCAATCCTTGGGAAAAAGAAGATGGGAGGTATCACTTTCCCCAACCTCAAGCTCTACTACAGAGCAGTTGTAATTAAGACAGTGTGGTATTGGTATAGAGACACACCCATAGACCTATGGAATAGAACTGAATATCCTGAAACACACTCTCAAATATACAACCACTTAATCTTCGATAAAGGAGCAAAAAATATTAAGTGGAGCAAAGAATGCCTCTTCAACAAATGGTGCTGGGAAAACTGGGCAGCTACATGTAAAAAAATGAACTTAGACCACCTTCTAATGCCATGCACAAAAGTCAGATCAAAATGGATTCTAGATCTCAACATCAGACATGAATCTATAAGGTACATCGAAGAAAATATAGGTTAAACGTTCTACGACATCGAAACTAAAAGTATCTTTAAGAACGACACACCACTGACCAAGCAAATGGAAGCAAATATAAACAAATGGGATTATATTTAAAATTGAAAAGCTTCTGCACCTCAATGGAGGTTAAGTTTTATTCTTGGCAATTATGATAATGTTAATGGTAGATACTAATCTCTGTTAAATACTATCTTCTGAGTACCATTGTTAATGGTTTGCTTGTTTAATCCTTTCCTCAATACTGCATTGCGGCTACATTGCCCCTGGGATAGAAAAAGAAAAACTATAGAAGAAGTTGTGTGTAGTGTAGCAATATAGGCTCCACTGTACCCATGGAAACTTCAGAGTTGGGCTCCAAGTGGACAGTGGGCCTTTAGACCTCCCCCACCAGTTACTGGATACACACTGCCCCTGGTAAGGTGTGACCTTGGATTAAAGTAGTTCAGTTTTGCAGAGAGATATTCCTGGTGAGCACATGTAAGTTCAGGGAATCTGGACTTACATGACCGTATTGACAGTACTGATAGCCAGAGCTCTGGGTATCACTGTGAGAAAGCACAGGAAGTCAGAGTACTGTGAAATAATGGTAGAGGAACAAGATGGAACTATGGAACTCGGGACACTCCCAATTGGGGAATGCTAAGCTTGGAAATTTAAGTGGGTAGGGACATTAGATTTTGTAAAAGGTAATTAGAATTCTAAGGTTTTAATGTTGAGTGATAAAATATCAGATAAGGTGCATATTTTGTAGCACACAGCATATTTTTGTTAGATATTATACAGCAGATACTTGATTTTAAAAAGAGAAATGCAATAAAAATAGACATAAAATATATTTGACTTCACATTATATGTCCATATATTCATGCATATCATATTTTTTAAAATGACTATGAAGGCTTTATTAATTACTTACACTCAACAGTTTCCATTTTTTTAATCTAAATAATTTTAGATTTATTTCTGCCTAAGAGAATTGAAATGAAGGACTGCTGGAAGAAAATGAAAAACTGGTTTTTATAGTAGCAAAGAAGGCAAATGTTGACTCCAGTCAGATGTTTATCTTGCCTGTACTGGGGTTATCTTTAAGATAACCCAAGTACATGATGATTAAGAGCAGCAGGGAAACCTAGAAAAAAAAAGAATAATCTGGAGGTTATATATTAATTCCTCTGAAAATGGGAGAAGTGATGCATGATGTCATAGGTATCTCTGAACTTGGATTTGATTTCCCCTTTCTGTCATATTGCTCCACCCTTTTAGCTGTACTAAACTCACTTTAGTGGTTCAAGAACCCTCTTTATAGTTGTCTCCTCACTAAATGAGAAACGGGAAGCATGGTAAGAATTACGTTTACTTGGTGTTCTCTTCAACATCTAAAAGATATCTTTTCCTCTCAGACTCAAACATAGGGTAAAACCTGGAATTCATTTGCTTGAGCTTTTATTCCTGTCAGTTGTTTGCTCTGTGTCTTAATTTTCCTGGTTTAGCCCAGCTAGGTTAGTGTATATATATATATATATATATATATATATATATTCATATATACATATATACTACATATACATATATACATATACACTCATATATAGTATATAGGATATATGTCATATGATATATATACTCTCTATATATCATACATACTATATATAGTATATATATTATATGAACCCTCCTTTTGTTTTTCCTTCCAAGTTTGTTTCTATTTACATGTTACAGTTGATGGAGTATAAATATTGTCATTGTTTACTTGGCATGCTGCTACACTAGGCACATAATTGTTGTCAAGATTCTTCCACCTTTATCCCAAAGACATTCCCCCTGTTATCTTAGCTCCTCAGATCAGAGTTCTATTGACCATATACAGGATTTATATTGGGCAATTGTTTAATCTATTTATTTGGTTTTTCTTTCTTCTCACTTGTGAGCAAGAGCATCATCAATAAGTGCTGGCAAATTTTGGTGAAAAGGAACTCTCATTTAGCACAGTTTGACTTGTTCAGCTTCTTTGGAAAGTTATTTGGATACTTCTCAAAAAAATCAAGAAAGAGCTTCTATATGAGCCTGTGATACCACTTCTGGGCATTCGCTTCCTCCCCCCCACCCCCAAATGCTTATTTGAAAGATTAACATTCTTAATCTTCCAATGATTAAGAGCAGCAGGGAAACCTAGGAAATAGAATATCATTTTTTCTAGGTTTGCCCATCACAGCATTATTTTCAATAGCCAAGATCTGGAAAGAACACAAGTGCCCAGCAAAAAGTGAATAGTATTGTTGTGTTTATGCACAATGAACTACTGCATAGCTATGATAAAATATAAAATCTTTCAGCTTTCTGCAACTTGAATGGAACTGGAGGGTGAAAGGATAAGTAAAGTAAATAAGAAAAAAAATGATTCAACAGATTTCTTTGAACACTACACTGCTGCTAAGACATGAGAGTGTCCTATCCATGCTATCAAGGTTACAGACAGGAAACAGAGCTTCACCGTGACCATATCTAAAGACCAGTTATGAGGAAGCACAAGAAAGTACAAGAACCCTCAAAACTAGAGTTGTCTGGGTGTTCTGCTAAACATCTGTAATATAGAAAATGTGTTAATTTCTTTCCGAATATTGTATTATGGCATCTTTACAACAAAATATGCCACACTGCCAAATCACTAGATCACTAGACATCCTGTTGTTCATTGATTTCCTCGAGCAGGCGCCAGTAACATTTCCATTTAACCCGATCTCGTGCCAATGTAGCCCAATTGCATCTGTTTTTTTTCAGGAATATGAAGAGCCTCAAACCGTTCATTCATGATCTTGATGAAGCAGTCTGGCCATCTTGTAGGTGGGTGGTCACGTGATCTTTTGACATCCTGTGGTATCCAGTCAGTAATGGCTCTAGTCCAGCGGTCGTCTCCAAATCGCATTACATGTCCAGCCCATCTGATTTTTGATGCCTTGGCAAATGAGACAGCATCCCTGACTCTGGAACAGCAATGGAGGTGGAACTCCGGATTCCTTCTTGCACTTGAGTAAGGTGTGATATCCCAAGCATAACTCTTTCGATTCTCTTTTGGGAGATCCGAATAGCATTGTTCTCATCCTTATTTCTTAGGGCCCAGGTCCCTGAGGTGTATGTTAGTGCAGGGAGAACAGTGGAGTCAAAGAGATGTGCCGGAGCCAGAGGTTCTTTTTTTTTTTCGCTATTTCTTCGATAATTTTGAAGGTAATTCATGCATCTCTCTTCCTCCTGCGCAGCTCAGGTTTTAGGTCATTCATCATATTGACTTCTTGACCAAGGTACACATAACTGCTGCATTCAGAGATGTTTGTTCCATTGAGAGTGGAGTGAATGGGGCCTCTGGAACTAGTTCATTTATCATGAACATAGTTTTGTTGAGATTCAGCTGTAGACAGAGCAGAAACCAGCTTTCCCGTTACGCGAGGCCACGGTGCGCGCGATTTACATCCAAATTACTGTAAATATTCTACCCACCCCTCTGAGAGAGACCACAAAGTAATGAGAATATAGTGCCCGCATGGCAGAGCCTGGCAAGCTGTCCGATGCGTGTTCAATATGCCAAATCCAGTAACAGAAATGTTTATTTTCCTGACCCCGAAAGAGCCCTTAATATGGCAGCAGTAAGAAAGGCAATCAAGAAGTGCCTGATAAAATTTCATGGCCATCCTAAGCTGCCAAAACGAAAAAGGACTAAAATGACTGTCTGTACTTTCAATAAACGTATGCTGGCATTGGAAGCATATATTGAGGATCTGATGCTGCAAGTGCAAAAGATCAAGTACAACATCATTGGTCTGACTGAGACAAGGAGGCGTCAGTTGCATCATGTTGTATTTGACACTGGAGAAGAATTGTTCCTTGGAACATGCGACGAAAGAGGCATCGGTGGCATTGGTGTCTTTGTCAACACGAACATGGCCGTAAACATTGATTCATTTGAATGCCTAACAAACCGAATAGAACGATTACACTTGAAGAGTTGTGGCCCAATGCCAGCAATTTCTATCTTCATTGTCTACACACCAACATCCCCATACAAAGAAGATGAAATTGAGAAATTCTACATGGAATTGGAGGAGTTCTATAAAAAGATCACACCTTCTACAAGATCATAGTCGGTGATTTTAATGCCAAGATAGGACCAAGAAGATCGGCTGAAGAACTCCACATCGGGACCCATGGCCTAGAATGGAACGAACAGGGTGAGAGACTATCTGAGTTCATCATGTCCACCAAGACCATTCATGGGAACTCACAGTTCCAGAAGGCTGAAGCGAAACGTTGGACATGGGAATCTCCTGGCGGACAGTTCCACAATGAAATTGACCACATCATCTTCAATCGACGGTTTTGTCTGACCGATGTTGCTGTCGTCCCCAAATTCCAGACAGGATCGGTCCACCGTCTCCTTCGTGCAAAATTCTACTTCCCGCAATGGGGAGAAAAGGCTGCAAAGTTTAAGAAGAGAACTCCCAGAACGACCACCAACTGGGAACTCTTTGGCACCATTGCAGCAACATGGGAAGATACCATCATTGATGACATCGATGAAGAATACAACCGACTGGTTCAGCACCTCCATGATTGTGTGATGAATGCCGAGAGAGAGAAAGACACAAAAGATCGCCTGTCTTCAGAAACTCTTGAGCTCATTCGCCAACGTGGCAAGGAGCGAGCCTCAGGAGACCAAATGCTAACATCCAAGCTTGCCCAATGGTGCAGAGAAGCAATAAAAGAAGACCTCAAAGACAGAAGAGCAGAAATACTGGAAGATGCAACAGAAGCCGGGAAAAGCATTCGCACTGCCCGCCTGTCCTTTGCCAACTGTAAGACCAAGATGACTGCCCTCCGATGCCCTGATGGATCTATCACATCTTCCAGAAAGGCAATGGAGAAGATTATCCATGACTTCTACTCAAATCGCTTTGATAGCCACATCCACCTGCCCGCATACCAAATTCCACAGGATGGATATGTCATTCCCAACGTTCTCCCTTCTGAAATCCGACATGCCATTTTGTCAGTAAAGAAGGGAACCGCACCAGGCCCAGACAAAGTCAGACCCGGACACCTGAAGAATCTGCCGTTGGTACTTATCAGTACACTACCTCGGCTCTTCACATGCTACCTGTCCGAATGCGAGGTCCCCCCAATGGAAAACCAGCAGGACAGTTCTACTGTTCAAGAAGGGAGACATTCATTACATCGGCAACTATCGCCCCATTTGCCTGTTGTCTGTCATCTACAAGCTGTTTATACAAGTCATCCTAAACAGGATTAGCAGAACACTAGATGAAGGACAACCATGCGAGCAAGCAGGCTTCCGGAAAGGATTCAGCACAATCGACCATATCCACACAGTAACCAAGCTCATCGAGGTTTGTAGGGAGTACAAGATGCCGCTCTGTCTCACATTCATTGATCTACAGAAAGCCTTTGATTCTGTGGAGACTGAAGCAGTCATCGAAGCCCTAGCCAAACAGGGTGTTCAAACCCAATACATCAAGATCCTTCGTGAGCTGTATTATGGATTCACCACCAGGATCTCACCATTCTACAAAGAAGTGATCATTAACGTGAAAAGAGGGGGTTCGACAGGGTGATACCATTTCACCAAAACTCTTCAGCGCCACCCTCGAGAACATCATGCAACAATTAGAATGGGAAGGAATGGGAGTGAAGATAGATGGTCGGCAACTACACCACCTCCGCTTCGCTGATGACATCGTTCTAATAACACCAAACATTAGCCAAGCGGCACAAATGCTGGCTGACTTTGACCGAGAATGTGGAAAGATAGGTCTACAGCTGAATCTAAAGAAAACAATGTTCATGAAGAATGAACTAGTTCCAGAGGCCCCATTCACTCTCAATGGCCCAAACATCTCTGAATGCAGCATATGTACCTAGGTCGAGAAATCAACATGATGAACGACCTAAAACCTGAGCTGCACAGGAGGAAGAGAACGGCATGGAATGCCTTCAAAGGCATCGAAGAAATAGCTAAAAGGACAAAAGAACCTCCGGCTCCGGGCACATCTCTTTGACTCCACCATTCTCCCTGCTTTAACATACGCCTCAGAGACCTGGGCCCTACAAAAGCAGGATGAGAATGCTATTCGGGTCTCCCAGAGAGGCATCGAAAGAGCTATGCTTGGAATATCACGCCTCACTCAAGAGAGAGAAGGAATCCAGAGTTCTGACCTCCGTTGCTATTCCAGAATCAGGGACGCTGTCTCGTTTGCCAAGGCATCGAAAATCAGATGGGCTGGACCTTTAATGTGATTTGGAGACAACCGCTGGACTAGAGCCATTACCGACTGGATCCCACTGGATGTCAAAAGATCACGTGGCCGCCCACCTACAAGATGGTCAGACTTCCTTGTCAAGACCCTGAAGGAAAAGTTTGAGGCTCTTCATATTCCTAAATCAACCAGATGCCATTGGGCTACATTGGCACGTCATAGGGTCCAATGGAAATGTTACTGGCGCCCACTCGAGCAAATCGATGAATAACGGGATTCAAGTGATCAGCTGTAGACCTATCTTTCCACATTCTTGGTCAAAGTCAGCCAGCATTTGTGCCTCTTGGCTAATATTTGGTGTTATTGAAACGACGTCATCAGCAAATTGGAGGCGGTGTAGTTGCCCGACCGTCTATCTTCACTCCCATTCCTTCACATTCTAATTGTCACATGATGTTTTTGAGGGTGGCATTGAAGTGTTTTGGTGAAATGGTATCACCCTGCTGACCCTCTCTTTTGACGTCGATGATCACTTCCCTGTAGTATGGTGATATCCTAGTGGTGAAACCGTAATATAGTTCACGAAGGATCTTGATGTATTGGGTTTGATCACCCTGTTTGGCTAGGCCTTCGATAATTGCTTCGGTCTCCACAGAATCAAAGGCTTTCAATGAACCTGAGACAGAGTGGCATCTTGAACTCCCTACAAACGATCATTGAGCTTGATTAACATGTGGATATGGTCAATTGTGCTGAATCCTTTTCGGAAGCCAGCTTACTTGCATGGTTTTTCTTCATCTAATGTTCTGTCAATCCTGTTCAGGATGACTCAAGAGAACATCTTGTAGATGACGGACAACAGGCAGATGTGTGCGATAGTTGCGGATGTTGTGAATGTCTCCCTTCTTAAACAATAGAACTGTCCTGCTTGTTTTCCATCTGGGAGAGCACCTTGCATTCAGACAGGTAGCCTGTGAAGAGCAGAGCCGGTGTATTGATGAGTACTGAAGGTAGATGCTTCAGGTGTTCGGGTCTGACTTTGTCTGGGTCTGGTGCTGTTCCTTTCTTTACTGACAAAATGGCATGTCAGATTTCAGAAGGGAGAACATTGGAAATAACATATCCATCCTGCAGAATTTGGTATGTGGGTGCAGGTGGATGTGGCTATCAAAGAGATCTGAGTAGAAGTCGTGGATAATCTTCTCCATTGCCTTTCTGGAAGATGTGATAGATCCATCAGGGCATCAGAGGGCTTTCATCTTGTTCTTATAGTTGGCGAAGGACAGGCTGGCGTTGCAAATGCTTTTCCCAGCTTCTGCTGCATCTTCCTGTATTTCTGCTCTTCTCTCTTTGAGGTCTTTCCTTTATCGCTTCTCTGCATTGCTTTGTGAGCTTGGACATTAGCATTTGGATGCCTGAGGCTTGCTGACTTGCCACATTGGCGAATGACATAGAGAGTTTTTGAAGACAGGCATCCTTTTGTGTTTTTTTCTCTCTCGGCTTTCTTCGCACAATCATGGAGGTATTGAACCAGTCGATTGTATTCTTCATTCGATGTCATCAATGATGGTATCTTCCCATGTTGCCACAATGGTGCCGAAGAGGACATTGCCAAATAGGACATTTAATTTTATATAAAGAATCACATGGCCATTTCATAATTATTAAATAAACCAATGAGATGACTCAAAGTAATCCTTTGAAAACAAGTAGATTTTAAGAAATGGAGCTGACTTTTTTTTTTTTGCTTTTTTTTGGGGGTTATAACCGGCAATGCTCAGGGGTTACTCCTGGCTCTGCCCTCAGGAATTACTCCTGGCGGTGCTTGGGGACCATATAGATGCCTGGGATCGAACCCAGAAAGGCCTCAAGCAAGGCAAATGCCCTACCCGTTGTGTTATCGCTCCAGCCCCTGGAGCTGACATTTTAATGTTAGGAGTTTGGTGACTTACTATTATCTGACAGAAAATTTAGGAAACTTACACTATTTATATCTAGAATGGCTGTTCACAAAATTGATTCTTGTTGGCTTTGGTGATTTTAGGTTACTAATATTTGGATGTTTCTTTCTTGTCCCCTTCATTCAGAGACAATTTCTTTCCATCAGAGAAATTTCTTATAGAAAGATAAACATTTTGACCATGTGAAACACATAAAAAAACAGAATGGGCTACAAAAGGACTTTTCAGACAGTTTAAAAGAGAGAGAGAGAGGCAGCATAGATGAAATGTTTTAGTGGAGTGTTTGGGTGAAAGATATTTAATCTCTAAGACCAGAGCACTACATTTTAGTCAATGCACATTTGTCAGTAATGTGCTTCCAACACTTTTTAAGGTTCTTGAAAAGAAAGGTGTATAATAAATGAAAGTATCATTTGAGAGTAAAAGACCAACTTATCAATGATTTCTTACTAAGCTGATCCTTAGGAAAGAATTCTGCATTTTCTCCTTTGTTCTACCTTCAGTGACATCGCCATATGCTTATGCTATTGCAAATAATGAAGTTAACAGAAACTGAATGTTCCCATATTGCAAAAACTTTAAGAAGTATTTTATGTATATCTACCAATTTACCTTTACTTGTGAGGTATGACCCATACTCAACCCAAGAATTTAGGTTAAAAACATATGCACAGAGAGTAACTTGCCTGAAACCGGTATTGTAAGTAGTAGAGTCAAAATTGAATGAACAAAATCTGACTTAGATCTCTAGCTCATAACTTTATACTTAAAACATTCTGAGGAGCGAGCATAAGGCTAATGTCTCCTAATTTTCCTCTTAGCACACCAAGAGTTCTTACACTAGCATATGTCATTCTGTCCACCTTTATTATACCTAGAATTCATTCTTATTTCCCCCCATGGCCTGACAATGCAAGTAGGGCTCCAGATTCATTGCAAATCACTCAGGTTTCCATAGTCCTCTCTCAGCCCCTCCAGCCTTTGGGGATCTTTTCTGTTTGTTCCAAGAACCTGGACTCGGGGCCGGAGCAATAGTCCAGCAGGTAGGGTGTTTGCCTTGCATGCAACCCACCGGGTTTGATCCTCGGCATCCCATAGGGTCCCCAACGCAGCACCAGGAATAGTTCCTGAGCACAGAGCCAGGAGTAACCCCTGAGCATAGCTGGGTGTGACCCAAAAAAGCAAAAAAAAAGTACCTGGACTCTTTTCTTCCGCTAGTGGTTGTGTGCTTCCTTTCCTCTGGCTTGGCACACTTGTACTTTTCTGGATTTAAAGCTTTAAAGCTTCCATACTTTTCGGTACCCTATCCAGCTCGCCCGTTTGATAGCATTCCTTGTAGCAGAACCACAGGAATGACTGATGACTATCCTGCTTGTTTACATCACTTGTCCCTTGTATTCCTGTTGTTCATCAATTTGCTCAGTGGGTGCCAGCAACATCTCCATTAGTTGGGAATGAAGTCCATTATTACTGTTTTTGGCATATTGAATACACCACGGGTAGCTTGCCAGGCTCTGCCGTGGCTCTGGGTTCATCCCAGGGGACCCAGTCTTGTTATATATATATATTTTTATATATATATTAAGCATTATATATATGTAATGCATTAAATGCCTGTCTTCCCCACTAATTCAGAAGGTTGCTGAGGACAGTGTTGGAGGTTCCTGTAGCTCCAGGTACTTGTAGTGTTCTCTATGCCAAGAAAATGCTCTATTATAATTCTTGAAGGGTTCACAAACTGAAGTACACACTCCAGATTTATAGATTAAAACACAAGCTCCATGAAAAGCAACTATGTTTGGAAACTTTAAGGAAATAATTAAAGAACTGCAAAAATAGTACGGCAGGTAGGGTATTTGCCTTGCACATGTTCGACCAGGTTCTACCTCCAGTATCCCATATGGTTCCCCTGAGCATTGCCAGGAGTAACATCTGAGTGCAGAGCCAAGAGTATCACCTGAGTATTGCCAGATGTGATGCAAAAAACAACAAATAAGTAATAAATAAAATCCATTGAAGTCATAGAGTGGTTCATAAATCAAGAGTATCAGTGTCTTTATAAAATGAGATTAGAATCCAGAAAACAAAAGCAAAAACAAAACTCACCTGAAGAAGGGATGATCATGTGAACCCTGATAGAGAACATCTGCAAGCTTAGGAGAAATGGTGCAGAAGAAATTAATCTTCTGAAATCCAATATATTTACTTGGACTTTCGGCTCACGAAATCTTTGAGAAAATTAATCCTAATGTACACCCAGTCTGTTCTCTTATGGCAACTCAAATAAACTAGTAGATGGGTAATTGATGGACACCATGTAAAACTGGCCTTTCAAGTCCGATTTCTATTGCTTTCCATGAGTCAAATTAAGACTTCCTCTTACACTATTATAACCACCAGTTTATCTTTTTTTTCTTGATTTCTGAGTAATGATAGACTAAAATACACATGTCAGTGATTTTTCATTTGGCTTTTTTTTTGGTCAAACCCTGTGGTGCTAAGTGATTACTCCTTGCTCTGCATTCAGAAATTACTCCAGGCTGTGATTGGAGTCCATATGGGATGCTGGGGATTGAACCTGGGTCAGCCACATGCAAGACAAATGCCCTCCTGGTGTACTATCACTCCAAACCCCACATGTAAATAATTTTGAACTCCTTAGTGGTGTCATTCCACTGTTCCTGTAGGCGATTGCCATGCTATAAGCTTCAAGACTAAGTTTCCCACATTTTAACTTCTAGGTCTGTGTCTTCCTTATTTATCTATGTTATCTCTTTGAGTACTTGGCATGGAGGCAGTTGCTGACCAAATGAGAAAACTTCTCTCAGCTGATGTGCAGTCTGTAAATTCAAGTGAGCTCGTTATTTTCTTTTTTTGACATATAGCGTTGCTATAGAGAATTATTATTTAATCAACAGTAATTACTCTCCGATTAACAAGCAGCACTGCTTGTTAATCTCTCCACCTAGTATAGAGAACGTCTGTAGCAAGGCAAAATAAAAATCTCAATTTAGGAACAGCCATGGATATAAGGGGTGAGATCTTACTAAAATCTTCCGTTCTCACACTTCCAGCCTCTGAAATTCACTAAAACAAAGGATAATTGCACATCACTTGATATACTAAGACTTCCCATAGAAGGTGATCCTAATTAGGAAGGCATTCATGTGCATTTGATAATCTTATAAAATGACCAAGTTCTTCTATGTGTGATCTGTTTCAAGTGTTAAATATTTGTCAGAAGCTGTGACATCATGACCTGCCAATTGACTTAACCTATTTATTCTCATCTCATGCCACCGTGCTACCATCCACCATCCTCTAGCCCTATCCAACCTCAGTGCATTTGGACGTGCTGTGATAGCTGCCTGAGTCTTTTTTAAAATGTTCTTTGCCTGATAAATCCAGCTTTGGGGAATTGTTACACTGTTACCTTCCAAAGGAAACTAAGCCTTTCCTGATTTCACCAGGACACACGAGGTTTAATAATTAGACCAAAAAATATGCTTGGTATTTTTCTTCAGAGAACTTGTCACAATGACATTAAATATTTGTGTTCATAATCAATAACCATTAACTATGAACCTAATATTTGGAAACACGAAGGCAAGGTATTCCTTGCAGACTATCAACCACTCACATGTATCTAGAAGATGCTGCTGAACTGCTCTATCTTGATTTTACCATCAACTGACCTATTTATCACATGCAATTCTTCTCTCTGACCCTCTACTTTCCCTGTCCTCCTTGAGTTAATCTTGGTCATGTACACTTATACCCAATATCAGCAGGGATCCACTCTTTACTTCCCAGCCTCTGGCTCAGACTGTTGGCCATTTGGGTATATCAGCACTTCTTAAGTATTTGGGATATTTGGTAGAAAGTAGGTTGTCTGGAAGATGAAAAAGAACTTAGACCAGAAGGTGGGGATGCAGAAAAGTAAAAGCATTTACTTCAGTCAGAAGAACAACAACAACAAAATAAAAAAAATAAACCTCTGACTATTATTGGCCACTTCTTAAAGAATAACTCAGAGAAATTAACTCAAAAGTGTATTCACAAATGTTTCCTTCATTACTCACCAGAATGACACTTCTAGAATATGATTCTGGGCCCAAAATAAAACCCTCAATGTCTTTTTATGTCCTTTAGCATAATTCTATCTTAAATCCACACTTTTTTTGGTATAAGAAACAGTGTATCTATAATTTGAAATCACTCCAGCATCACTGACTGCTACTATGCTTTCCCCCCTACAATATTGGTGTTCAAAGAAGTGGATCTTCCAGTCTTTCCCTCTCATCTTTACTCCTCAGCACCTGGACCAAATCTCCTTGATTCCTCAGAATTCTTTTTTTAGATCCTTTACTTTGTAATATATATATCCATAGGTATTTTTCCCTTAAAGAGAAAGAACATTGCTGAAAAGAATATAATTTAACACATTCTTAGTAAAATGATCTATATACCTGCCTACCATTTACCTACCTAAAATATTATATCTGTAGTACTTCAGTTCCTATTTCAAACATTATATATACTTCAAATATATAATTTAAAATTAAGTTATTTTAACAACACTTTAATATAGGAAAGAAAAGTGTCCAAGCTTAAACAAGGCCTCACCATTTCATCACTATAGCATGAGGACAGGATCTGTGCACAGACAGGATCTTTGTACCACTGCAGTGCTGCCTATTGTAGAAACGGCCACCAGCTGTGCATTCATGATGCCATATCACAGCAGTCTGTTCTTTACTTGTCATCACCTTCTCCTCCTCTCCTTTTCCTTCTCCTTCTCTCTCCTCTCCTGCCTCCTCTCTCTCTCCTTCTCTCCTCTCTTTATCCTTCTCTCATCTCCTCTCTTTCTCCTTATCTCCTCTCCTCCTCTCCTTCTACTTCTCTCCTTCTTCTCTCCTTCTCCTACTCCTCCTTCTCCTTCTCTCCTTCTCTCCTTATTCTTCTCTCCTTACCTCCTTCTCCTCCTCCTTCTCCTCCTTCTCGTCCTCTTTCTCCTCCTACTTACTTCTCCTTCTCTCCTCCTTCTCTCATTATTCTCTCCTTCCCTCCTTCTCCTTCTTCTCTTTCTTCTTCTCCTTCTTCTCCTACTTCTTCGCCTTCTCCTTCTCCTCCTTCTCCTTCTCCTCCTTCTCCTTCTACTTCTCCTTTCCTTCTCCTCATTCTCCTTTTCCTTCTCCTTCTCCTCCTCCTTCTCCTTCTTTCTCTTCCTTCTCCTCTACTTCTCCTCCTTTTCCTTCTTCTCCTTCTCTTTCTCCCCCCTCCTCCTTTTCCTTCTCCTCCTCCTCCTCCTTCTCCTCTTCCTTCTCCTCCTCCTCCTTCTCCTACTCCTCTCCCCCTCCTCCCCCCCCCTCTCCCTCTCTCCCCTCTCCTCATTCTCCTCCCTCTCCTCCACATCCTCTTCCCTCTCCTCCTCCACCTCCTCCTCCTCTTTTACATATTTTTGTTTTTATTGACCATAATTTGTAGTATTAATGATACTGACATGCATAATGTCTAGTATTATAAGAAAGTTCTGATTCATTGTTTTGTTTTTGTTTTTATGGGACATATCCAGGATGCTCAGGCTTTACTCCTGGCTCTGAGCTAAAGGGATTACTTCTATTGAGGCTGTTAAACATATGGGTCATGAAAAATTGAACCCTCATTGACTGTAGGTAAGTCGAAGGCTCTACTCACTGTATTTTCACTTGGCCAAAGAAATAAAGACATTAGGTAAACTCTCTTCAGGCATGAGTTTAAATGCTGTTGTCTGTGAATTTAGGGTTAATGGATAAACAACTAGTCCATTCCCCAAAATGAGTAAGGATATTTTTGATCTGTACATAAGATTGTTTTAACAAGTATTAAGGTAACACTTTTTCTGCAGCAATGCAAAAATATACATAAAATAAATATAGACCATATAAACCACTTTCTGGTGCAGTCATTTTTGTTTGCTATTTGGGAGTCAGACCTGGTGGTACTCAGAACCTCCTCTTGACCCTCTGCTCAGTGATCACTCCTTGTTATACTGAGAGATCATGTTGTATTGGAATTAATCCAGGTCAGCTGTGTATATGATAAGTACCTTAACTATTGTTCTATCTCTGCTCCTACAGTCAAATTTTATTATAAAAATATATATAGTATAATTTATAAATTTTAACTACTTAGAGGTAAAAAGTACAGTGGCCTTATGTGGACCACCACTATCCATCTCTAGAATATTTCATTTTCTCAATCATAACCTCTTTACTTATTAGCCAGAAATTCAGACTTTTTTCTCCTCCCTTAGTGTTATTCCTTTCACTGAAGATACTGGAATTAGAACTTGCCTCTCAAACAATGCATTTCTTGGATATGGAGATAGGGTGGTACATTAGTATACAAGAGTAAA
The DNA here is from genome assembly GCA_021461705.1 of Cryptotis parvus. NCBI lineage: Eukaryota > Metazoa > Chordata > Mammalia > Eulipotyphla > Soricidae > Cryptotis > Cryptotis parvus. The sequence continues at coordinate 29,281 of JAJIBD010011178.1, forward strand.
AATAACTTTAATATAACACAAACACAACATTTATTGAGTGATTACTTTCTACTAGGATTATGCTAAGAACTTGCAAGTATTATATCACATAATACTCTCAATAAATCTATGAAACACAATTTTTAATTTGAAGAATCATAAAACCAAAGCACAGAGAGATTAACTAGCTCTCGCCAAGATTATATGAATATCTTGAGGTAGAGATGGCATGATTACAGTATTTTTTAAATTTTCTTTGAAAAAGATTCACCTGGAGCATTTATCTGTTGAAATCAATCTTCAAAATGGAGCCTAAGAATTTACATCTGTAGCAAACATACTTTTGACACTATTTCTTAATCTTTAACATGTATGAAAATCCTCTAGAATTTTTTTTAAAACTCTGATTTCCATATGTCACCTTAAAGAAGCGAATGTAATGGAACTAGAGATTCAGCATGGATAGCAAGCCACGTTTTGAAGAAGCCATTTCTGAATCAGGTCATCTGAACTACTCAGGTCCAGGACTATCTCTACAATTAATGAGTAGTTAAAAGCTATCTAGAGACGATAGCAGTTTAAACATTTGGCTCAAAGACCAGACACATTTAGATAGGAGAAAAAATGGGTTATTGTCAGTGTCAAAGTGATACTGATGGGTCCTAAAAGATAAGGTTATCACAGAAGAGACAACTTAAGAACTTACTAGTTTTCTGGGTAAAGGATAGACCATAGACCAAGGATTGTTTGACCCAGAGAGGGGTATGCATGTAGCCTGGATCCCATAGGGCAAATTGAAGGGAAAGGTCAGTCACAAGACAAAGTGAACAGCAAACATGGCAAAGTGTGCATGAAAAAATAACCTCAGGGGTTAATCACTGCCTTGCAATGTAGCCAGTGTTGGTTAAATTTCTGACACTATATTTTGTTCCCAGAACACCTCCAGAATATGCTCTCCTTCATCTATAAGCCAAAAAGTAAAATAAATAAAACTATATTCTGAGTATGTAGGACCACTGGAAAAGAGGCCCAGTTATCTTGAAGGGGTGTCAAGGCTTCAAAAAATATGAAAGCAGTGCTAAATGTGAAAATAGAGCATAAAATACTTTGTAGAGCATAATCCAGAGCAAACCAATATGAAACAGTACATTTTAGTAGAAATGAATGATGGCAGATAGAATCATGTGATACTACACTATTTATTTACAGCTATATCTGAAGTCAATGCTTAGTTAAATACTTTCCTCTACCATTTGTTCCCATCAGTTTATACAATAAATTTGTCATGCCTGTGTAAGATTCATACCAGAGTATTAACCTCAAAAATACTGATTGGAGGAAGGTGAATAAATACAGGCATACTTTTAGTCTCAGTTAAAGTCACCTTTTTGGGTTGGGTCATAACAAGCACTGACCTTGCGGTATCCACTGTAGTGACATGTATCACTTGTATCACTTGTTATTCATTGATTTGCTTGAGCAGGCGCCAGTAATGTCTCCGTTCGTTGGGAATGAGGTCCATTATTGTTACTGTTTTTGGCATTTTGAATACACCACGGGTAGCTTGCCAGGCTCTGCCGTCGTTCTGGGTTCATCCCAGGGGACCCAGTCTTTTTCTATGCCAGACCATCAACCATCCAGGGCCCACAGGGCAGAGCCCTGGGTATAGAACAAGCCTGACTCCTGTCTGCAACCTGCCGATGCAGCTGAGTACCACAGCCACAACTGCAATACCTCAAGGGGCAGGAAACAAAGGGACAGCTGAAGGTAATGAGAAAAAGATTCATCATTAGCCGTCCTTCACTAGCTTTAACAGCACCAATAAAACTACCATGTATGTATCAACATTTGCCTCTAATTAGTTTTTAAAAAAGCATACTTTTGGAAATCATTCTAAAATTTCACCAACAAGCAGTGAAATTCATTCTACAAATTTACAGACAGGATTTTGAAAAACTACTTGAAAAAAGAATCTAGGAGCCTACAGAAATGGAAAGAAATCCCGTTCTATGTGTACTGAACCCAAAGATGCACACAATCACCATTACTTTTGTGTAAGAATTTCTTGTATATGCAGAATCATTACTATTTCACAAATCTCCTATGGCCAAGCAGCATATATTCACTTAAGAAATAAAAGAAGAAAACTTAAACACAATTTTTGTTTCTTAAATTTTTTGTTTTTCTGGAGTGACAGTATCTGTAAATGATTGTTAGAGGTTATCATTGCTCAGGCAGAGAACATGACTCCTGAGTGATTCTGAACACTGGTGTACAGTGACAAAAGGGCAAAGTCCAATGGAACACTCCAATGGCAATTAAAGAATCTGTCCCATTGAAGAGATTGCTGGGAATCATGAAATTATGATGCCATTCTTGAGTTCTATAATAAAAATTAACTTGGCAACAACCCTAAGATGTCAAAGATAGCTGTATGGTTCCAACCTGGGGTATACCTTCCATTACTCAATGCTATTTACTAATGGAGAAACTATTGGGTGGATCAGGAATATCTCAAATTTCCCTCACACTCCACTTTTTATCACTTCTATGTCTAAATACGGGAACAATTAATTGAACAGTTATACTGTTACCAATAACATTACCTATACTATCTTTTTATATTATCTCCCATGGAAGGTGAAAATTTTTTATTACTGGTTTTGGCATATTGAATATGCATTGGACAGCTTGCCAGGCTCTGCCAGGCTCTGTGCCACCTTCAAGAACATCATGCAACAATTAGAACGTCAAAACACACATGCCCACAAATCCTGCTTTGACCAGGTCTACAGCACATGTTCATGAAAAGAACTAGTTCCAGACCAACACTCTCATGGAAAAAAATCTGGCGGTATGTCTGGTTGAGAAGTCAACATGATGAACAACCTAAAACCTGAGCTGTGCAGGGAGGGAAGAGAGCGGCATGGAATGCCTTCAAAAGCATCGAAGAAATAGCGAAAAGACAAAGAACCTCCAGCTCTGGGCATATCTCTTCAACTCCACCATTCTCCCTGCATTAACATACGACTCAGAGACCTGGGCCCTACAAAAGTAGGATGAGAATGCTATTCTGGTCTCCCAAAGAGGAATCAAAAGAGCTATGCTTAGAATATCACGCCTCACTCAAGTGAAAGAAGGAATCTGGACCTCCGACCTCCATCGCTGTTCCAGAGTCAGGGACACTGTCCGTTTGCCAAGGCATCGAAAATCAGATGGGTTGGACATGTAAAATGTGATTTGTAGACCGCTGGACTAGAGCTATTACCGACTAGATCCCACGGGATATCAAAAGATCACGTGGCTGCCCACCTACAAGATGGTCAGAGTTCTTCGTCAAGACCCTGAAGGAACAGTTTGAGGCTCTTCGTATTCCTGAAGCAACCAGATGCCATTGGGCTATACTGGCACATGATAGGGGCAAATGGAAATGTTACTGGCGCCCGCTCAAGCAAATCGATGAATAACGGGATGTCAAGTGATCAAGTCATTATCTCCCATAGTTGTTTTACTACAGGAGTAAATATGTTTATGAGTAACCTTTTTCTGATTACACAGTCACTATGTATTTATTACATAAACTTGGTGGAATAGGTAGAAAAAGAAATTTACTAAGCATTGACTTCAAATATAGCTGTAAACAAGTAGTGTAATATTCCATAATTCTATCTCCCATCACTAATTACTGCAAAAAGTTTGTTTTATTTTTTTATTGGTTTGATGTGGGAAGTGTTTTATGTTCTAGTTTAACTTTTAGTAGTATTTTATGAAAAAATATTCTCATAATTTAACTCAATTATTTGATAGCTGTACATTATACTCCTTCTCCTTCACCCACTATTTCACGTATTAGCTCCTTCCTATTAACACTTTTAATTTTTGGGGGTCACACCCAGCAGTGCTCAGGGGATACTTCTGGTTGTGTGTTGAAGGAGCATTCCTGGCAACGCTCCTGGGACATATGTGGTACTAGGAATCTAACTTGGGTCAGTTGCATGCAAAGTAAGTGCCCTACTTGCAGTATTATTCCTCTGGCTATATAAGATAATCTGTCAGCACTGCACTCAGGTATCATTTCTGGCAGGCTTGGAGGACCATATGAGATGGACAGTACGGAGTGCTATGGATAAACCTGGGTTGGCTGTGTGCAAGGCACACTCTATCTGCATTACTGTCACTCTGGACCCCTTATTGACAATTTTTAACTAGGTCATTTATCTGAGACACTGAATCTCTCTCTCTCTCTCTCAGCTTCCACACTCTAGTCTTTTTAATTAAGCTTTCAACTTCCTAGTCCTCCAATGAGCTAGTTTTAAGTAGGTCAGTCCAGCAGCATTTTAAATGAAACTAACCCTGATTTTCTCTGAAGTGGATGACTTGATTCAGACATCTGCATTTTGAATGAAGTCAGATATCCCAAATCCTCACAATCATTGGGCAGAATAAGCTTCCTACCAAAATTTCTCAAGTATTTCAAGCTGTAAAATACTTTTTAAGTTAGATATAGTATTCAAGCAAAAAATCGCACATTGAAGACCTGATTATTGCCCCCACATAACCTATAAGAGATGAAATTTGTGCTCATGTGAGAATGTATTTCAGCTTTGATTACTGTAATTCAAAAGAGCAGTGATTTCTCTTGAAAGCACACAAAAATATTATATTGCCTTCAAATGACCTTTTACAGATTGGAAATCTCTACGTCTGTAAAAGTTAGATTTTTTAATTGAATATTTATAGTAAGATTTATATTCTACCTGACTGAGAGAGAGAGAAAGTAAAAAGAATTATAGAGAAACACATATAAATAATATTGTAAGAATGACTACACTCTTTTCCCAAGCTTATCATCTTGGAATTCTTTGAGGCCTGTACCCAAGTACTTTAGATTATACTCCTTTTCTAGAAAAATATCATAATATTACTTTAGTCATCCTAAAGCAGAGAACTGTACTTAATAGTAGAAAATAGAACCTGCCTTTTATGCTGACTAAAATATAGTATTTTTCCTTTAAAATAATGTTGGAATAATGTGAGCCTTTAAACCTTTAAACCAGCTTTGCAGCTTAACACTGTAATTTATTTTTCCTGGCAACAGTTGTAATGTTCCTAGACTTATGTAGAGAAGAGAAAACATGCAATTCCAACTAAAATGGACACAACTCTAGAAAAAATCAGAATTTTATTCTTCACTGTTAAGAGAAAGTAGACTTTTTAGAATGTAACATTTTATTGCCAAATCCTCTGGGCATTTTAGAAGTGATTATAAAAGAACATTTTTATATTCAAAGTATGCAAAGTTAAGTATAAAGCTCAGGAACCTACTAAATGAAAAGAATGTTTTCAATAATAGTAATGGGTAGATGCAAAGAATGAGAAGTTGAACAGGCATAGGAGAGATGGAAGCAAAGTGCTTACTGAATAGTAAGAGCTTGTGAGCAGTAAATGGGGCGTGTTCATCTCAATCAGCTCCATCTATTTTGGGTTTGGTGCAAACGCCAAAGCAGAAGAATTTAAATTTCTCTATTCTTTAGCAAATTGCTAATTTGTAGCTGTGTAATTTGCTTAAAAATGGAACTTATATTTCGTATGAAATGTGGTGATGCTTATTAATATGGAGGAAATATGCTGACGACAGTGGAGAAGAACAAAGGCTCATGAGTCTGAACCAACATCAGCGTATCACTGATTGAAGTAAACACGTGCTCCAGTTATGTAAGCCCAAAGAATGGCTGGGCATTGAAACTTTTCATTGTGGTTCCAAGACATTTTCTTCTTAAATTTTTGTAGTAGGCATCTGCTTTTTGCTCCGGTGATTTTGGCTCTCTGGGCTTTGAGTTGAAGGGAGAATGCCAGAAAGCAGATAAACTTCTGTGACTTCACAAAGAAAAGCCAGAGATCAACTTTAGGCTGTGATACTTCTCGGCCCTAGCTTCTCTTGCCTTTTATGTGCTGAGCTGACTTCTCATTCATCCAAATATATTAAGCATTTTATGTCATTATAATTTAAATTAATATTATTATTATTAAATAAGTCACAATAATTTTATAGAGCTTGAAAAATGTAAGTGAAGAGAACATAAATATATTCTCTACTCATTTTTGGCCTACACTAACTCAAGATGAGTTGAAAGGAGATTTGATGACATAGAGATTTTCCTTTTGTTTTCTTTTGGGTCATACCTAGCTATGCTCAGGGGTTACTTGGCTCTGTTTTTAATTCCAAAATGTTTTATTCATATTGCTTTATATTGTTACACACAATTTACTGAGTTGACTCACCCTGTGTTTTAAGAGCAATAAACTTGAAAGCATAACTGTCATCATAACAGCCATACAATGGCAACACTTGTCATCTTTCCAATTAGATGATAGATATATAGAAACTAATATTATTATGACATTGCTCTACGCATTGTAAACTTTATCATAAATCTTTTTTTTTTATTTTATTTTATTTTATTTTTAATATTCTATTATACCACCATGAGATATAAAATTGCAAAGATGTTAATGTTTGGATTTTGGTCGTACAGTGTTCCAGCACCCATCCCTCCACCAGTGCCCATTTCCCACCACCAATGTCCCCGATTCCCTCCCCTCCCCTAGCCTGCCTCTATGGCATGTTCTTTACACATTGTGGATTGCAATGCATACATTTAGAGGTTATTATGTGTATCTTTTTGCCTGTGTTCAACGCTGAGTTCTAGGTTTGTATTAGCACTTTCAACAATTATTAGTACACTGTTCCCTTCTCTATCTTACTTAACTTCTGAGTCCCACATGTTTGTGGTAATTTCCACCTTTGTCAAGGCCTCCTGATCCATGTATCACCTGACCTTGGATATTGTTATCATAATATGTGTATATATATTACTGAAATCAATTTGCTCGAGTGGGCAAGCGAATATCTATCTATCTATCTATCTATCTATCTATCTATCTATCGATCTATCTATCTATCTATCTATCTATATATATATATATGGACAGATATAGATATGATTTATTTTCATGACTAAATATATATTTATTTAGTCATGAAAATAAATGCAGTCATTCTATATCTTTCCTTTTCCCTTCTGAGTAATTTCACTCAACATGATCCTCTCTGTGTCCATACTTTTGTAGGCAAATTTCATAAATTCATTTTTCCTAACAACTGCATAGTATTCCATTGTGTAGATGTACCAAAGTTTCTTTATCCAGTCACCAGTTCTCCAGCACTCTGGTTGTTTCCAGATTCTGGCTATTGTGAATAATGCAGCTATGAAAAGAAAAGTAAGTATGGAGTTTCCGCTGTGTGTTTTTGGCTTCCCAGGGTATATTCCCAGGAGTGGTATGGCTGGGTCAAATGGGAACTCAATTTCTAGTCTTTGGAGGAATGTTCATATTGTTTTCCAAAAAAGCTGTACCAGTTGACATTCCCCCAACAATGGATGAGTGTCCCCTTTTCCCCACATCCACACCAGCACATGTTGTTCTTGCTCTTTTGGATATGTGCCAGTCTCTGTGGTGTGAGATGATTTATCATTGATTTTTTGATTTGCATCTCTCTGATGATTAGTGATGATGAGCATTTTTTTTTGTATATCTTTTGGCCATTAGAATTTCTTCCTTGTCGAAATTTCTGTTCATTTCTTCTCCCCATTTTTTGATGGGGTTGGTTGTTTTCTTCTTGTAAAAGTTCTACCAGTACCTGATATAACCTGGATATTAACCCCTTATCAGTTGAGTATTTACTCCTGCTCTTTGCTCAGGAATTATTCATGTTGGAGCTTGGAGAATCATATGGGATGCCAGTGATCAAACCTGGGTCGGCTGTCTGCAATGCAAACACCCTACCCATTGTGCTATTGCTCTGGCTCCAAGAGATTTTCTTTTATTATTTACTTTTATATTCCTAATACTCCTCACGGAGATTTTGTTGAACTACTGTCTCTATTAGTTTATTTTAATTTAAAAATTATTTATTGAATTCAAATAGTATATAGAATTTAATATACTGCTCTACACCATTGCAATACAATTTTTCTGTAGTACATTATGTTGATCACTAAAAGAACAATTTCATTATTCACCATAATTTATCAAGTTATTTCTTTGCTGTTAGATAATATTCAGGTATTCATAAGTCACATCAGTTGTTACTTTCTTCATGATCTCCTATGACTCTAGCTTCCTTTCAAATGTTATATTACTTAAATATTGATCTCCAATGTTTTTTCTTGTCTCGCTCTTTCATTGATTGCCTCCTTTCATTTGTAACTCCCTTCTATATATTTGTGTCTACTGTATGAGACCTCTCTCCTGAGTGAGTTCTATTCCTCAATTTCTTGACATGTTTGTCTTGGGAATCCATGGGTATGTTACATATATATATATATGCAGAAATGTAGACTCAGAAATATCTTCAATTTTGATCCCAAAGCAATTTCAAATTTTCATCTAATTAGTCAAATCAGAACCTAGAAACATTCCTAAACCCTCTCTTTCTCTTACTGAATTTGCCCTTTAAAGGAATGATCTGACCTGAACTGCTTGCTCCTGAAGGTCACCTGCATGGCCTGCCAGGGGAGACCACTACTGAATGAAATTAATTCACTCTGAAGAGGCCTTTGACCATGGCACAGATCTTAACTGATGAGCATAATTGGTCTTTCAATTTCTCCTTGGGATGAAGTTCAGAGGCAGTGTGATAATAGGATGGATATACTACCTATAGTTCATTTGTATACTAATTTGTATAATGTGTATCACTATAATAAGGTAGTTGACAAATATTCCTCGTGATACTCTATTGTAATACTATACATTCAAAGTTTTTTACTACTGCTCTCAGAAATTCCTTGCTGCTTCTCAAGAATTGTTGCCTTTTAGCACAGATGCCTGGATAACACAGTGCAGTGTAACTGGAGAGTGTTTTACATGCCCATGACTATAATCACCAGTGTATATGCCAGCAGATCTTGCATTGCCTTCCATCCAACATAGCCACATCTTGCACAACTTGCTGCCCCACAAACATTTTTAAATTGGCCAGACAATGTAGGTAGTTCACTAATATTTGATTGTGTTATTTCAGAAATTTCAGAAAATATCCTGTGTCCTTGTCCTGTGAACTTGAAATCTTACAAAGCAGAGACAAAAAAAAATTAAAATTCAGAAAGCAAAACTTTTTTAGCCATTTAAAAAAATCCAAAACAGTAGTCAGGAGAAAAATAGTAATGACACTAAAAATGAAAGCTAAGTATGAAGGCTGTATGTTTAGATAAAAGAAAGACAATAAAAATGGTGATATCTTAGCACATGAAACATCTACTACAACCAAAATAACCCCTGCCCCCACCAAAAGAACCTAAAATGTATTTTATTTTATTTTATTGAATTTTATAATTTTATTGATTTATGAGCTGGTAGTGCTCAGGGCTTACTCTGGCTCTGTGCTCAGGGATCACTGCTGGTGGGACTATAAGCCCATCAGTGATGTCAGGGATTGAGCCCAGGTAGTCTGCGTGAAAGGCAAACACCCTACTTGCTTTATTTTCAATCCTGCCACATAAAGCACATTTAAATGGAACCAAGAAACTGTTAGGGATAGGAGACTTTAAAGTCTCATGTCACTAGATCCTTGCAATTAAGTTTGCCATGTGTGGCATATTCTAGTATTATCTTCAACGACATTATGAAACATCCAAAATGGCTATCTCAAAGCACGGTGATCCTTGAGATGAATCACTAGATTTAAAAAAAATTACACAACCAAAAAAGAGAGAGAGAGAAAAGAGTAAGAGAGAAAAGAGATAAAGAGCCTGCCATGGAGGCAGGCTAGGGGGGGGGGGGAAAGGAATCGGGGACATTGGTGGTGGGAAATGGGCACTGGTGGAGGGATGGGCGCTGGAACACTGTATGGCGAAACCCAAACATAAACATTTTTGTAATTGTTTATCTCATGGTGGTATAATAAAATACATTTAAAAAATACAAAGATTAAAAAAAAAAAAAATAAAAATTTACACAACAAGACAAGATATCAGAAAATTTAAATTAAGATAAAACTAGTACTAGTCATTGCTTCAAACTCATATCTAAAATGAAAAAGATCAAGCAAAACAAAAACACTACTGTTAAGATATTGGTAAAGACTTAAACATTGTTAAAGAAATTGTGGAACCTAAAGTTGATCAAAAACTACAGATAATACCACACTCAGATATTAGCATTCAAAGAACATATTTGAGGTGAATGCCAGTAGTTCTGAGCAAGTTGTAGAGGGGAGAAAGAAATCAAGATAATTTGCTGTTCAACTTGGGGACTCAACTGACCCAAGTAGCCATGACTTCTCTGCTTAAGTGAGGTGAGTGAAAATTAGGATTTTATAAAGAAGAACTTCATATTGCTTTGACTTACAAGGATGAGTCACTGGCTCGGAGCTATTTAGTACTCTTGATTAATATTTCAAATGCAAAACTTAGACTTGGGCAAATGTGTTGGAGTATGTAGTTACAGAATGCATTGGAGGTGTAGTTAATAAAGGATGCTACCCATCCAGAAACTGTGTCCACTCACTCTCTGATTCCCGTGAGAATATATTGACAAAGAAACTTCCTACTAAATTAAAACTGATGAATTATGTGACTATCCTAGGTAGAATTCTAAACGAGAAACTAACACTCGGCTGTTCACATACTGGGTCAGAGTATGAACTCATAATGCCATGTAGAAGATGGTGGCTATTGGGAGGAAGGTTATTTTATTTTAATTTTTATGTAGTCACCGTGAAATTACGTTTTTCATGATTGGATTTCAGGCATACAGTGTTTCAGCACTGATCCCTTCATCAGTGACCATTTGTCCTCTGTTAAACCAATGCTCCCAGCCGTGTTCCCATTTGCTTCCCACTCTACTTTTATGAGAGGTCTTTTTTAAAAAGTATGCATTTTTCAATGTAAATTACCATACTGTTGATGATAGAGTTCATACAGATCATGTTACCATCTTTCCACCAGTCGATCCTTCCCTGTCCCATTCCCAGTCTCAAGGGCTTGCTTCCTACTACAAGTTCTTTTATAACTTAACAGACTTGAGAGAATGGGAAAAAAAAGAAATCATTTCTGTGAGAAGGAAACCCTGCAATACTTGATGATGCCTTTGTTGGCTAAATAATTATCTACCTAATTTCGTGGATATAACAAATATGTTTAACTTTCTCAATGAGACTAATATTTCTTTGCAGGGGCTTGCACAAAGATTTTTTACCCTTGAAAATAAGATGAATATGTTCAAAAAAGAAGCTGATTCTTACTGTATGACTGAAACCAGAACATGAACATCTTTGTAATTGTATAACTCATGGTCGTATAATAGAATATTTTTTTAAAAAAAGAGCTTGTTCTTTGGGATAATTGTATACAATAGGGAAGTTATAGAAGCATTAGAACTTTGGCAAGAATTTTTTATTATAGGTGATGTTGTTCAGAAAGTTGCACTCAATATAATCATTCATCATTTAAGGGCCTGAGCTAAAAACTTTAATCATTATTGTCCTGGAGGTGGGATAATTGCTGAGGTAAAACCAGGTTTATAATTTCTTCACTGAAGATCTCAATTCACATGCATTTATTTAGTGCTGCCCCAGGAAACCTGACAGAGCTGTTTCCTGCTGCCACTCTGGCAAGCAAATATCGAATGCGGTGATGACAATTTTGGATCACTCTGGATAAAAATCTCCTTCAAAACAGTAACAATAATAATCATAGAGGTATTAATATTTTAAAATTTATTTTAGTCACTGTGATTTTCAATTCTGTAATGGCAGGGGTTTCACGCATAGAGACTTTCCAACACCACTCCCTCCAACAGTGGAAGCTTTCCTCTCCCTTGTCCCAGTGTCTCACCAGCTTTCTATCCCCCTATAGTGATATACTTCTTAAAGACTAGTTATTTGTTTCTTTTGCTAGTTAAATTATTGATTTTCAAGTACATATGCATGAAAAAACATGTTCGCCCTGTCAGTGAATGGATATCAGTGCAGCTCTTGGTCTGTTAAACGGTACTGTAAGCCACAGTTATTAAACATCTTAGCAAAAGAAATACAAGAATATCTCACACCAACACAATTTGATTTAAAGGTTGCTATGACAGAATTCAAGTCATTCCATGACTAGCAATTTTTGCTTGCTTACTGCTTAGCATTTGGCTATCTTTAACTTATACAACAATATAATTTTTATTTTATTATATTCGACTTAAGGTGAACTCACAAAATACTATTCTAAATAATGTCTATGAAATGTGTCTTCCGTTTTCTATGGTCTATGGGTTTCACAAGGTTGAAAACCACAATTCTGTGTTATGGACGACTCAAAGAGACCGGGTATTGAATGACTGTAATCTTGGGGTGTAAATGCAACTGAAGACATGTGCTGTTGATGTGAGACTAATGTAAAAATTGTGCGGATGGCATTGACATACTGAAGATTTTTCTCTTTCTTTGTCATTAAAATGTAGCCATTAGCAGGTGTCAGGGGTTCGAAATGCCACAGTAAAAGCTTTCTGATAGACAAATATGGCATAGAATGTAGGGTTCTTCTGAGACAGGAAGCACCTAGGAACTCTGTGCTGTGCTAAATTGGACCTTCTTGGCTTTTCTTGTTGCTTCTGTCATGTGTAAATGAGCAGGCCTTGTCGGGGCTTCATTCCTCTTGCTTTTTTGAGTGCTTTTTTCTGCCGGGTACTGGACAATTGGTTTCACACTCAGTTCTAGGAACTCATGCATGGACAACCCATGAGTGGAGCCACTTTTGACTAATTTGAAGCAGAAGGTCATTTACAAATGTTTTTGTTCTCCCATAGTATTCATAAAACTTCCCAGACAGTCTACGGGACTGGCCAGTTCTTTGGAAAGTGGCCAATTTGGTAACTAGCTTTGTAAGGATGCTCTCATTGCTGTCTCATGCTTGCTGCTAAATAAAGTTCTTATGTGTGAACTCTTATCACAGGATGAGATTTGGTTCAAGGAAGGAGTAGAAAATCAGTTTATCTATCCCAGAGAGTCTTCTCTTCATAGTGAAAAACAGGATTCCTTTATTTTTTAAAAAACTATTTTTTTTTGTTTTCTGAGACATACCCAATATTGCTCAGGCTTTATTTCTGGCTCTGTGCTCCTGGCAGGGCGCAGGGGTTCCATATGTAGTGCCCTGAACTGAATTTAGGAAGACTGTATGGTCTTAAAGCATTCTTTAAAACATATTTGTTTTCTTGGACTAACTACTAAATTTTTATATTACTGACAATGAGCTGTGGAGTCCGGACATTGAAAATGGCTGTCATTATGGTGTTTCAGCTGGCTTCTACTAAGGCTTTAATGGGGTGGAAGGCCAGGCCAGAACCTGCCCTCCCTCCTGGATGCCTCATAATCAGCCCAACACAGGGAGAGCCAGCGGCAGCTCTACCCCATGTATCTGTGTCTCTGATTCATAGCCAAAAACCCAGGAACAGTTTGTAGGCGGGTACACTGGTCCTCCTGGATGGAACAGAGGTGGAGTAAAGGGACCCCAGCTCCATCTCCATAGAAACCTGGTGACTTTAGCTACTGAGACCAGCATACCTTGGCTTAAAAATGTATCGAAGCAGCCACGCAGTACATCAGCAAATGCAAGAACTTAGAGCCTACCTACTACTTAGAGTATCCCACCGCAGCAGAGCCTGGAAAGCTACCCATGTCATATTTGATATGCCAAAACGGTAACAGGGGCCGGAGCGATAGCCCAGGGGCTAGGGCGTTTGCCTTGCACGACCAGCTTGTGCCGCCCAGGTTGGATCCCGGCATCCCATATGGTCCCCGAGCACTGCCAGGAGTAATTCCTGAGTGCAGAGCCAGGAGTAACCCCTGAGCATCGCCAAGTGTGACCCAAAAAAAGCAAAACAAAAACAAAAACACAAAAACAAAAACGGTAACAAAATAGAACTCATTCCCATGACCTGAATGAATAGTTTGAGCCTCTTCATGTTCCTGGAGTGAGCAGATGCCCTTAGGTTACACTAGCACGTGACAGGAACAAATGGAGACGTTACTGGCACCCGCTTGAGCAAATCGAACAATGGGAAGACAAGTGATACAAGTGAAGTGATGTTAAATATACAGCCCTTTTGTATAACATTATCCCTCATTTGACTATTAGGTCCAGGAAGCAAATAAATGCTTTATATATACTTTTTTATTTTTTTGTTTCTAGTGCCAAGAATTAAACCCAGACCTCAGGCTTGAGAGGTATGCATTCTGCCACTGAAATACATCCTTGGCTATATATGCCTTTGTCTTACTTTATGTTTATTTTGTTTGGGCAGCACACTTGGCTAGGCTCAGGGTTTACTCCTGGCTCTGTGACCAGAGATCACACCTGACTGTGATCAAGAAACCTTATGGGGCTCAAGGAATCAAATCTAGGTCAACATATGCCTTCATGCTAAATGTCCTACCTGCTATACTGTTGCTATGTCCCCTACTTATGATTTAAAGTAAAAAATAAATAAAATAAGGAATCAGGAAGATGGCAGAAGAAATAAAGCACAGGCCTAGCATGTATAATGTCATGAATTTAATCTTAAACATCTCCGTTCTTGTACTTAGTGTGAACTTATTACAAATAAATATAAATATATGAAAATAAGTAAATAAAACTCACTCTGTTTCATTGATACATTCCTCCATTTATCCTACCCCAGACCTTCTTTTGCTGAGATAAGCTTGTTCTGTCACCAGGGTCTGCTGTTTTAATTTCTGTCTATTAAATTTACATCTTTATATAGCAAAACACAAGTAAAAATTAAAATCACTCTATCACTGTATCACTGTCTTCCTGTTCATCATCGATTTGCTCGAGCGGGCACCAGTAACATCTCCATATGTCCTGTCTCATGCAAGTAGAGCCCAAGGGCACCTGCTTACTCCAGGAAAATAAAGAGCCTCAAACCATCCGTCAGGTCATGGGAATGAGGTCTATAATTGTTATTGGTATTTGGCATATCAAATATGACACGGGTAGCTTGCCAGGCTCTGCGGGTAGCATACTCTTGTAGTCATCTAAAAAATACAGCATTTATTGATGAACCGGGCTGTGATAGGCTGGTCTGCTGGGTGGAGTTCTGACGAGGGGGAAGTCCGGAAGTGGAAAATGGAGGCCCTCATGGAGTGGGGCTCTTCTGGCTTGTTGCGAAGCTCTGCTGGGGTGGTGGGCCAGGGCTAGAACTTGCTATCCCCTCCCGGGCACCTCTAAAGCCGCTGGGCACAGGGAGAGCCAGTAGCAGCTCTGCCCCATGTCTGTGAGTCCCTCACAGAAATGCTGCATGCAGAGCCAGAAGAAACCCTAATGCAATATAGCAGCAAAATGGGATTCCTGGCTTCATATGAAACTTGTCAGAAATGCAAATTCTCAGCCCCACAGAACTACAACCTGTTTTCCTTCCTTCCTTCCTTCCTTCCTTCCTTCCTTCCTTCCTTCCTTCCTTCCTTCCTTCCTTCCTTCCTTCCTTCCTTCCTTCCTTCCTTCCTTCCTTCCTCCCTTCCTCCCTTCCTCCCTTCCTCCCTCTCCTTCCTCCCTTCCTCCCTTCCTCCCTCCCTCCCTCCCTCCCTCCCTCCCTCCTCCTCCCTCCCTCCCTCCCTCACTCCCTCACTCCCCCTCCCTCCCTTCTTTATTTATTTTTTGACAATTGGAACCTCTTGGAAGTGGGGTGAAAGAGGCTGCACAGTAACAAGCCAGCTGGGTGGTTCTGATCAACAATGAATGTCTGAGAGCTAACAAAGCATCCTGTGAAATAAATAATTTTCCTGAGGGCCAGTGAGAGTTCAATGGGTGAAAACTTCGTCTTATAAGCTGCCAATAACTCCCCAGCATCACGTATAGCCCCACAAGCAGCGCTGAGAGTGAAATAAAGCCACCCCCCAAAAAAAAAAGAAACTTTCTGGGGCCGGAGGCGATACCCCAGCAGGTAGGGCATTTGCCTTGCGCGCAGCCGGCCCATGCTGGCCAGGGTTTGATCCCGGCATCCCATATGGTCCCCCAAGCACTGCCAGGAGTCACTCCTGAGTGCAGAGCCAGGAGAAACCCCTGAGCATTGCCGGGTGTGAACCCCCCCAAAAAATTAAAATATTAGTCTTTTTCATTATGACTTATTTCACCTTACTCAATACCTTTAAGTTCCTTCAAAGACTTCTGCAAATGGCAAGACTTCATCATTTTTAATTAACTCAGTAATATTCCATTGTGTAACACAGCCTATTCATCTAATCACTTATAAATAGGTACTTCAGTTGTTTATATATCTTAGCAATTGTAAATAATGCTGCAATAAACATTGGGATAGATACAACTTTTTTTATAGCAATGTTTTCGCATTCTTTGGCAAGAATCCCAGAATGGTCTGCTGGATCATATGGTAGCTCCGTTTTTAGCTTTGTAAGGAAATTCCATTACATTTTCCAAGATGGTCATAACAATTTACACCCCCTCCAATAACACATGAGGGTTCCTTTTTCTCCACTACTTTGCCAACATTTATTCATTTTAATGTAAATCATTCTTAGAGGGTGAGGTTCTCTTTGTAATCTTGATTTGCATTTTTCTAAATATCAGTAATAATGTATTTTTATATACGTGAGGCCATCTGTATGTTCTATTGAAGAAGTTTCTATTGAAATCTTCTGATGACTTTACATTGAGATTTTTGTCTTGTTCTTAAGTTGTATAGGTATATATATGTTTGTGTGTATATTTATTATATACACACATATTTGTATCTTCAATATTATAGAACATATGTTGTGCAAATATTTTCTTTCATTCATTTAAAGTTATGTTCCACATACATTTTTGTATGAAATATCTTTAATTTAATGTAGTTTATTTATTTTTGCTATAATTTCCTTCACATCTGGTGTATGTCCTCAAAGATATTTCTCATACTGATATCATGGACTGTTTCAGTTTTACCTGTGTTAATCTTTATGCACTTTATGACTGAAGGCCTTATATGTAGGATTTTAATCGATTTTAAATTTATTTCTGTGTATAGGTTCAGGAAAATTCCATTTCATTCCTAATGAACATGACTGTACATTTTTTCCAACAAAAAATTCCAAATACTTTCTATTATCTATTATACTTTCTTCTTTTCAGAGTGCTGACAATTGCATTGAGTATCACTGTGCTTTTTATAGTGACATACACTATAAATAATAAACTTTTTATTTAATGAAAGTTTTTGTAGTAACATACTTTTTATAGAAACTTTCTATAGTGATATACACTATAAATAATCAACTTTTTATTTAATGAAAGCTCATTAAATAATTAACTTTAGCTATATTTCAGTGTTTTAAAAAAACAAGGCTTGGAGATATGAGAAATGACCAAGTTCACACTGTCAGTAAGTGGCCTCATGCCAAAGTTTTTGCTGTTAACTACATCTAAGAGCTGCTTGAATCTGCTAAATTTTAGTTTCTTTTGCATGAACAGTGGGTCTCTTCTTGCCCTGCAAGTTAATCCCTTTTGGGCATCTGAGAAGTATCTTAATCAGGGTTTTCTGACCTTGGCATTCATTCTTGTTCTTACTGTGCAGCTAACTGTAGGTCCTCTTTGGAATGGGAATGGAACAGTTTCAGACTTCAGAGGAACAGGGTTAACACAGGAGCTACTGGAAACTCTGATAGCAAAGCCAGGATAAAATCTGCATTTCACTCTCCTCTCTCCTACCTCTCCTCACCCCATGCTTTACTCTCTCCTACATTCTCTTTATCTCTCTCTGTCTCTGACTCTGTCTCTTTCTCACACACACAAACATACACACACACTCATTCTCTGCAACTTCCCTACCCTTCCCTACCCTCCTTCTCTGTCTCTCTCTTAAATCCTTCCATACTCATCATCTGCCTTTTGGCCTGATGCTTTTATTTTAGGAAGAAGTAAAAGCAGCAGATAAAAAAAAATCTTCATTTAACTCCCTTTTGTTTTGCTGAAATGTAATTTTATTTAAAATTGACCTCTGAGGATTTAGGAGTTTTTACTATTGGGCACTGCAACAATTTAAAGTGTAGCTTTGCAGCATTGAATCTAAATCTATGGAAATAAATCATGGTGGAAAGCTCATTATTTCTTAATTACAGGGTATATTAGTATCTAGTTTTAAGAATTCCCCATTGGATTAAAGAAACATTTGGGCTTAGAGGAAAGTTTCCCTCTTAACCTTTCTTCTAGCATGACATCAATAAAGTATCATTATCATTAGTTTAAAATAAAGATAGGACAAAAATTAAAATATGAAAAGATATGCTTTGAATAGTTTGGAGATGAGTAGGCAGAGGAGAAACTGCTGCTTATGGTGACAATTCTATTTTGTTTGTATTAAATCTTAAAGGAAAGCTTATATATTATAATGCTGCTTGTTTTTATATTAAGTAGAACTGCGGATAGACATCCAGAGGAAAATTAGGGTGCAGTTGACTGTAATCTCAGTTGGACCTCCAGAAGTAACAGCCATCCCTTTAAACCTATGAATAGCTATTAAATCTTACATATTTAAGTAACATATTCACTATATTATCTAAATCCAATTGAGACTTCCCCTGCTACCAAGAAACTTAATATACTCTGAGCTGAGCTGAAGGAAAATTTAAATGAAAATTCCCTTTAGCTAGTACTTAAGTTCACTTCAGTGAGAATTGTCAGACTGTGTGGAGTCTTTCACCAGTAAGTATTTCAGTCCCAGGGAATGGGGTCTCAATACTGTCTTTCCTTCCTACTATGTCGCCAGCGTTCTCTTGCTGAGTCTTTCAGTCTCCCTAATTCAGGTCGCCATGCCAACCTCTCCTTCAGTTTTCCAGCCCCTGCTGTCTGCCAAATAGAGTCATGGGAATCGAGTAGCGGACAGGACAGAGTGGCTTGGCTCTCACAAACTCTCTGTTGAGAACGGTGAAGCAGATATTAGAGGTAAAAGTATAACACAACATTAGGTTCCAAAGGTATCCCAGAAGCAAATAAACAGAGACAACCAGCAATTGAAATTCTGCATCATCATTTATTAAAAAATCCCCGAAGCATGAAATATTATAATGATAACAAAGTGAGTGATAATAATACCAATATATCTCACAACAGTATAATAAAATGTTTAAAAATAAATAAAAATAATGCCATTGAGCATCTTTTAAGTATTGAGTAGCTGTAAAAATATTTAAACAACTCCATATCCCTTAAATTTATTGTTGCTAGTAATAGTAAAAAAAACAAGCAAACAAACAAATGGCCTGAAGAGACTATATACTATAATTCCAACTCTATGGCATTTTTAAAACGAAATGCTACAACAGAAAAACAAGTCTACTACCCTCCCCAGCGTTTTGGAGGAGGGATGATAATATTTTTAGGGCAGTGGCGCTATTCTGAAGGATGCTGTAATTATAGCACATGGCTTCTATTTGTCCAGACTCTTAGAATGTACAGCACAAAGAGTAAACCCTAATGTCATCTATTAACCAGTTAATAATAATATCTATGTTAGCTCCTCAATTCTAACACAGATGTCACCTTAATATATTTATAAAGGAAGTTCAGAGTGGGAGCAGGCGTCAGCTGTCATATTGAACTCCGTACTTTCAGATACAGGTAGATATACATAAGTATATCAGGTAGATATACAGGTAGATATACATAAGTATATCTACGTGTTTATATAAATACATGCACATTTACATATGTTTACATATATTAGTATATATTTCATATATACTAAAAATATGACTTCCAAATAATACTCTCAAAGTAAATCAAAATCTCTACAAGCAAATCACTAAAATCCATCATGGTTTTCCAGGTGAGAAATGGAGAGTCAGTGACTTGGCTGATTTCCGACAACTGTAAGGAACTGACTAAACTAGGACTTCGATCCATCCACATCAGTCTGACTAGGTCCATTTTCTTCCACTTCGTTAGATCAGAAATACACTCCCATTTTTATCTGCTCCGCTCTGCTTTCTTGTCTGCTCTTAGCTTATAAGGACATTTTTATTCTCTTCTAGGAATTTAAAATCAGAACCTTAGAAAAATAGTCTGCCTCTTGTCTATATCTCTTAGAAAATGTGTGGCTTTTTCTTTGTCTCTTAACTTTATTCTTTCTGCACAACTGATGGACCTCACTGTGTTTCCTGGTTGTCCCATCTGGTTTAAACTTCCTAGTCACATATCAGTTTTTCAGAAGATCATCATTAATTCTTCATTTCTATTGTCTCTTAGTTCAACTGCTTCTCAAGTTATGATTTTCATTTTCTCTCCCTTCATAATCCCGATAGTAATTCCAGCACTATAATAGGAATTGTCACGAAATGAATAGTAATTAACAAATAATTTTATGATGAAGAGGATGATAGTGGAGATAATGGAGTAGGCCATATTCTTTGGCTGTAAAACATCAAGAAGAAACTTGAATGCCAATCTAAATAACCGCTGTGAACTTTACTGTTGGCATAATTTTTGTTATTCAAGAAAAACTTAGCTTATGCCATTCTTTATTTGAGCATTCTTTTTAAGTGCTTTAACCCCAGTTACACCTTCATAACTAGTCATTTTATTGAAGTTTTTTTTCATTTTGGGTTATCTGGGATTAATTGTGTTTCCTGTGGGCATGCTTACTAATAAAGTGTTGGGTGAGTAGTTGCTGAACTAATTTACAATTGAAAGGTGTTTTTCTTTTGTTGTTTCTGTTGTTGTGTTTGTTCAATTAAGCATTAAATAATGTAGCAACAAAATAAGATGAAAGACTTTTCATTTCTAATTCTGAATAGCTGCTTTGTGTTATATTGGAGTATTCTCATAATCTTTTCAAGAGAGTATAATTTTATTTTATTTATTTATTTTTTAAAGAAAACAAATGTAATTTTATTTTAAATGGGT
The DNA here is from genome assembly GCA_021461705.1 of Cryptotis parvus. Taxonomy (NCBI): domain Eukaryota; kingdom Metazoa; phylum Chordata; class Mammalia; order Eulipotyphla; family Soricidae; genus Cryptotis; species Cryptotis parvus. The sequence continues at coordinate 50,205 of JAJIBD010011178.1, forward strand.
AACTATAACTTTATTTATGTGAAATTATAAAAATCAGCTGTTCTTTTTTCCAAATAATTTTGACTCAAAACTGAAATAATGAAATAAACAGCAAAAGGATTGAAATGTACAAATATTTGTTATGTGACTGTTTCTCAGCAACACATTTGGTAATGAAATCAGCGTCACTAAGAGATTCAAAACACTAACTAAGCCATTCATTAGCCCAAAAATTTTGTTTTATTTTCTCTTTCTGGAATTTGCTGTGACTAGTGGGGTTTGGTAGTCCTTAATATTGTAGGTTATTTTCATGGAAAACAGAGGAATAAGGTTTAAAATCTGTTGCTCATGAAGTGAATGAATTGCCATTTTTATAATTTAATCTGTAGATAATTTAAATACATCTTACTAATTACATTTTTCGCTTGTATGCAATCTCTAAAGTTAAATTGATAAACTAGATTAAAGACATTGCTTTGACCATTTTCAGAAGACTTATGTGATAATTGAAGACTCCCCATCACTTGGTTGGTGATGACTTACACAATCTGTTACACTCTTCTGGTAATCTTTATTGTTTAAAAATATTTTATTATACCACCGTTAGATATACAATTACAAGATGTTCATGTTTAAATTTTGATTCTACAGTATTCCAACACCCTTCCCTCCACCCCTGCCCATCTCCCATCACCAATGTTCCCACCTCCCTCCCCTTCCCCCCCAGCCTGCCTTCATGGCAGTTTCTTTATCTCCTTTCTCTCTTTCTCTCTCCTTCTCATTTCCCTTTCTTACACATTGTAGATTGTAATATATTCTAGAACATGATTGGTTCCACTAGTTTGATGTACCGGGTCCGGACCACGAAAATGGTGGCTATTATGGTGAACGAATCTCATCTGGTTGCTTCTGAGGTCCTACAGAGGTGATGTGCCCACTCCCAAAACCCATCTTGCCTCCTGGGAGCCTCATGGTCAGCTGAGCTAGGGAGAGCCGGATGGCAGCTCTATCCTGTGCTTCTGAGTCTCTGCATCATGGCTGAGAGCCCTGAGGCAGTTCATGGGTGGGGGTCACCAGGCCTCCAGGATGGGTCAGAGAGGGGGAATGGGGACCCCAGCTCAATCTCCAGGAACACCGGTGACTCTGCCTCCGAGAGCCAGAAGTTGAATTCGGCTGCTCTGAGCTGGTCTTGAGATCAGTATCTCTCTTGCATGGGTTCTGATGAGCTATGGGGTTCGGACTGCAAAAATGGCAGCTATTATGGTGAGTGAGTCTCATCTGGCTGCTTCCAAGGCCCTTCAGAGGTGATGGGTCAAAACCCAAAACCCATCTTGCCTCCTGGTCAGCTGAGCTAAGGGAGAGCTGGATGGCAACTCTCTCTCGTGCTTTGGAGTCTCTGCATCATGGCCGAGAGCCCTGAGGTAGTTTGTGGGTGGGGTCACCAGGCCTCTGGGACAGGTCCGAGAGGGAGGGGGTACCCCCAGCTAGCTCCACATCCAGAAACATCCGGTGACTTACACCTTCCTACCTGGGCTCGAACTCGGCTGCTCTGAGCTGTTTGAGATCAGCGTCTCTCTTGCATGGGTTCTGATGAGCTGAGGGGTCGGACTGTGATAATGGCAGCTATTATGGTGAGTGAGTCTCATCCAGCTGCTTCCAAGGCCCTACGAAGTGATGGGCCCACTCCCCAAACCCATCTTGCCTCCTGGGAGCCTTATGGTCAGGTGAGTTAGGGGAGAGCCAGATGTCAGCTCTCCCCTGTGCATCTGAGTCTCTCATCTTTCTACAGAGGCAGAAATAGAGATAGAAAGAAAGATGACAGACTCTTCTGGTAATCTTGGATGGGCCCTTTTGACTCTTAGAGCTTCAGTGGATATGTGGGGCTGATAAACCTTCCCATGTAGAGGAAAAAGTTCAGACTATGATGAAAGGGGATGGATGACCTCTTCATTTTATATTTAAAATATACATTTAAGAGTGTTCAGTAATATCTTATGGGCTCTCTAGAGTAAAAATACTCTGAAGTTTTTTGAAAGCTCTAACCTTAGAAAATAAATCATGTACTTTGTATTTAAATCAATGTTTTCCTAGTGCTATAAAGTAGCACATATATATATATATATATATATATATATATATATATATAAATGAGTGAATTCTATACATTATCTTTGGTTTTGTTGTCCCTTTCCTTTGATAAAAAAATATTTCTAAAAATTGTTAGTAACCTAAACTGAGCATTTCCTTTCATTTCTAAGATCCTAAAGAGGAATATTTGGGAAATATATTCCTATTTGTGTGGCTTTCTTTAGACATATAAGAATTACTACAGGGAACTTCTTAATGCAACAGCCTTTCTTTTGAATATTCCTTTTTGAAAATTTTCTTTTTGAAAATATTCAGGAATACTATCCTGAAAAAAATGTTCCTTCCTGGATTTCCTGAGACAGTAATTTGGTATTTATGATCTAGGAGCACAGTGAATATAATAAAAGCATCCTAAGGGGCGGGTATAAATTATCTGTGTTTTTACATTGAATAAACCCATTTAACTTATTGAGATTAAATTCTCTAGCCTAGACTCAAAATGAGAAGTTAAAGAGCCGATCAACACTCCATTGTAAACAAATGAGGCTTAGACATTTTTAATAATACTGTGGATTACATGCAGCCAGTTTTGGGTTCTGAACTTCTTTAGTATATTCATTATTTTTGAGAGATAAACTCTCGATTCTTTAAAAATGTCATATAATTAAAAACAATAATAGTCCAGAAAGGCTAATGGCTATAGAAGTAGTGAAAGAATATTCCAGAAAGCAATAATGCATTCATTTGTTTATTAACTAGCACTAGTTGATTCTGAGCTTTTTAAAATAGGTCATTCTCAATGGTTTGTGGTGATATCTCCTTGTTCTGGTTTTCGTTTTCCAAGTGCTTTTTCAAAACCATCTTGTATACTAATTAATTCTAAAACAGCCCCAAAACATATTTAAATCACCAAATTTTCCAAGAGAATAAATAGGCACAGAGAGGTTGTTTAATTCAATTGACATATAGAACTAGGGAATGATTGAGCCAGGACAAGAAGCAAGTACTATGGCTGGGAAACTCATTTCTTCACAATTACCCATTCTGTTTTCTTAAATATACACAGGTTTACTGAATCATGTTTGTAATGTAGGAAATAAATATGTTTATAAATGTTTGATTTATCAGTGATAACATAAAGGTTTGGCCCAGTGTACTCAGAGGGGAATTCTAGATAAAAATGGAGCTCTGAGCATTATCCTTCAGAACAGAATTTCCTTTTTGGTACATGGATTTTAGTAATTTCCTTTTCTTATCCTTCCTTCCTTTTTCATTTGCTTTTGCTTTTTTAAATTTTTGGTCACATCCAGTGGTCCTCACGGGATTATTCCTGGCACTGCTGCACTCAGGGATCACTACTGGCAGGGCGCAGTGGGCCATGTAGGTTTTTTTGGAATAGAATCCTGGTCAGTTACTTACAAGGCAAGTGCTCTTCCTGCTGTATTATCTCTCACACCTCCAGATTCTAGTAATTTTTCTAAAGAAAGTATGCAATGACTCCAAGATCTTGTAAGTAACAAAGACTTGAATCACAGTGTTGTATCACTATCACTATCACCATCATCCCGTTCATGATCAATTTGCTCGAGTGGGCTCCTGTAACATCTCCATATGTCCTGTCTCATGCTAGTAGAGCCCAAGGGCATCTGCTCGCTCCAGGAACATAAAGAGTTTCAAACCATTATATTAGGTCATGGGAATGACCTAACATAATTGTTACTGGTATTTGGCATATCAAATATGACACGGGCAGCTTGCCAGGCTTGCCGTGCGGGTGGCATACTGGGTTAGTATGCCACCCGCACAGTGTTGTATAAAATACCAAAAGATTGGAAACAGTATATTTGTTAATATGTATCGGTTAAAAGTTTGGGGGCAGGAGGCGATAGCCCAGTGGGTAGGGCATTTTGCCTTGCATGCGGCCAGACTGTGCCGGCCCAGGTTCGATCCCCAGCATCCCATATGGTCCCCGAGCAATGCCAGGAGTGATTCCTGAGCGCAGAGCCAGGATTAACCCTGAGCATTGCTGGTGTGACCCAAAAGGCAAAAAAAAAAAAAGTTTGGTGTTATTAGAAACATCTAATATTTGGTCTAATAACACCAAACATTAGCCAAGCAGCACAAATCCTAGCTGACTTCGAACCGAGAATGTGGAAAGATAGGTCTACAGCTGAATCTCCACAAAACAATGTTCATGAAAAGTGAACTAGTTCCAGAGACCCCATTAACTCTCAACGGAACAAACATCTCTGAATGCAGGAGGTATATGTACCTAGGTTGAGAACTCAACATGATGAACGACCTAAAACCTGAGCTGCACAGGAGGAAGAGAGTGGCATGGAATGCTTTCAAAAGCATCAAAGAAATGGCTAAAAAGGATAAAGAACCTCTGGCTCTGGGCACATCTCTTCAACTCCACTGCTCTTGCTGCATTAACGTATGCCTCAGAGACCTAGGGCCCTACGAAAGCAGGGATGAAAACACTATTCGGGTCTCCCAAAGAGTAATCAAAAGAGCTATGCTTGGAATACCATGCCTCACTCAAGTGAGAGAAGGAATCTGGAGTTCCCACCTCCTGCGACGATCCAGAGTCAGGGTTGCTGTCTCGTTTGCCAAGGGGTCGAAAATCAGATGGGCTGGACATGAAATGTGATTTGGAGATGACCGCTGGACTAGAGCCATTACTGACTGAATCCCATCGGATGTCAAAAGATCACGTGGTCGCCCACCTACAAGATGGTCAGACTTCTTTATCAAGACCCTGAATGAATGGTTTGATGCTCTTCATATTCCTGAAGCAACCAGATGTCATTGGGCTACACTGGCAAATCGATGAATAACGGGATGTCAGGTGATTAAGTTATAGGTTAAATAATTTTTGTGATACAGACAATGGGTTATTGGTAACCCTAAAAAGACACTATTAATGCATATTTCATCAACTATGAAATAGAAAAAGCTTGAAATATACAGTGAAAAGTGTTAATGTTAATGAATAAAACTTGTAACTTTCCAAGCAACCTTTAGGGCCCCCCCCAAGAGACATATTCAACACAGTTCTATGCCAGATCTATGTTCTTACCGGAAATGCATTGCTTTTCCAGCTCTATGTTTCTGGGATGATGTCATTGTGTCCATCTGTGTAGCATGTTGTGAGCACATGTTGGAGGTGATTGATATTAGGGCCTCTGAATACCATACTCTACCAAACTTTGTGCTATTTCCTCGTGCTATTTCCTCAACACCCAAAGTATAATTTTTCATTTTCTAAATGTATTTTATTGTGTATTTCTATGAAAAAATATTTAAATTGCACAACAGAAAAATAGAAGATGGCAAAATATAATATTTAACTTAAAAAGAAGAGGGATTTTCTCAACATTAAGTATGAAATATAGATCTATATACATGTAGAGATATATAATTATGTTTCTTTTTATGCATTTTTTAATCGTGCTAAGTGTATGACACCTATTTTTTTATTTTATAGAAGTACTTTGAATTACAAAGTTATTTATTGCTGGGTGTTTGAGCAACAGCAGAGCCTGGCAAGCTACCCGTGGTATATTCGATATGCCAAAAGAGTAACAATAATGAACCTCATTCCCAATGAATGGATGTTGCTGGCACCCACTCGCACAATTTGATGAACAATGGAAAGACAAGTGACAAGTGACATATTCGGCATATGATGTTCCAATATTACTCCTATCAGAGTCAATGTCGCTCCAGCAGAAGACACTTATTTTGTACGACTTTTACAGGAACCAATGTATAGCAGTAAGATATAAGTTGAAATGCTCCAAACTGGGAGAGAATTACACTTGTAGGTGTGATGTTTTACTGGGGGACACAATTTTATATGACTTAATTTTTTGCAAATTAAAGATGCTGAAAATCCTGATCTATGCTTCACCTGACCTTGGATATTGATATCATAATATGTACATATATTTTTATGTCATGCAAATAAATGCAGTCATTCTATATCTGTCTCTCTCCTTCTGACTAATTTCACTCAACATGATCCTCTCCATGTCCATTCATTTATAGGCAAATTTCATAACTTCATTTTTCCTAACCATTGAGTAGATGTACCAAAGCTTCTTTATCCAGTCATCGATTCTCAGGCACTCTGGTTGTTTCCAGATTCTGGCTTTTGTGAATAATGCTGCAATGAACATAAAAGTAGGGATGGTGTTTCTGCTGCATATATTTGGCTTCCCAGAGTATATTCCCAGGAGTGGTATGGCTGGGTCAAATGGAAGTTCAATTTCTAGTATTTGGAGGAATGTCCATATTGTTTTCCAGAAAGGCTGTACCAGTCGACATTCCCACCAACAATGGATGAGTGTCCCTTTTTCTCTGCATCCATGCCAGCACTTTTTGTTCTTGCTCTTTTGGATATGTGCCAGTCTCTGTGGTGTAAAATGATATCTCATTGTTGTTTTGATTTGAATCTCTCTGATGATTAATGATGATGAGCATTTTTTCACATGTCTTTTTAGCCATTTGAATTTCTTCCTTGTTGAAGTTTCTGTTCATTTCTTCTCCCCCATTTTTTTGATGGGGTTTGTTGTTTTCTTCATGTAAAGAAATTATCTCAAGCGTGTGGGAATCAGAGGCTAGGTAAGACAGAGAATGGAACAGTGTGCCAATAATTGTCGAAAGTTCTAATACCAACCTATAACTGAGCATTAAATACAGGCAAAAAGATACACATGGACAACCTTTTAATGTATGTATTATAATCCACAATGTGGAAGGGAAGGAAAAGAGAAATAGATAGAGAGAAAGGGAAAGAAATGAAAAACCAGCCATGGAGGCCGGCTAGGGAGCAGGGAGAGAATCTGGGACATTGGTGGTGGGAAATGGGCACTGGTGGAGGGATGGGTGCTGGAAAACTGTATGACCGAAACCCAAATATGAGCATCTTATGAACATCTTTGTAATTGTGTATCTCATGGTGGTATAATAAAATATTAAATAATAATAAAAAACAAAGATGCTGAAAATCACATTCAGATTTCCTTATCAAGTTTAAATAATTAACTGACAGAAAAAATAGATTGCTGATATATCAGGTCCCTAGATTTCTTTATTTCATTATCTGAGAAAATTCTAAAGACTATTCTTGAAGAATCTATTAATACAACCAAATAGCCATTTGAATAGAAGAGAATCTTATAAAGTGTTTAATAACTTTCATGAGCTCAAAATTTTCTGATATAAGATCTGGGGATATGAATCAGTGTTAAAATATATGCCTTGCATTTGGGAGACTTGGGTTCAGTTTAATAATTTATCTCAGTGGGTGACTTACTAAATATCCTTGGATTAACAAAAATGAAACACATTATACTTCCCAATTTAGAGTTTAGATTTGAGGTTCTTAAAAGCAAGAATAAAACCAATTTTATTTAATTCAACACACATTTATCGTAATGGCATTATAATATCTGTTATAATTGTATTATAGAATTTACTATGCATTCAGGAGAAATCACACTATTTAGAGACACCAGCAATCAGTTGTTTTTACCTCCCCTCAAAGTGTAGGTTACCCTGAGTTACTGTTGATCTGGCCCAGAACACTGCATGATCATTGTATGTTTATTTTATTAGACTAAATCCTGGAGGACAGAGGCTGTGCCCCCCATCACTCAAAGAAATTCTTGGAATACGGTAAACACTCATTAATTACCTTCTGGGAAAAATTCTACTCCTTAGTCTTTTGATCTTTTTAAACATTTAATTACTCATCAGTGTTACTTTCAAAGGGCAAGCTAGGGAAGGGGGACGGATCCTGATCAGTCATAAAACGTTAGCTGGATAAGAAGGTTGTAAGATAATTAAAAACAATTAGTACTTGCCCTCGTAGAGCCTCACACTTAAATAAATATACCCAGAATGCTTAACTGAATGCCAATAAAATTGAATATTAACATATTATATAAAATATAAATATATAATATATAAATATACATATATAGAGACATATGTGTACATCTTCATTAATTTAAAACAGTATGAAATAAAGTTCAACAGGGCATATTAATAAGAAAGTGGATATTTACATGCCTACTTTATCATAGAAAAATAGTTTTATATGGGATTTCATTTTCACTGGAAGTGTCCTGAATAATTTTAATTTTTCTTGCTTTATCCTTAGAAAGGCATGGAGTGTAAAAGAGGACATTTATATGGAGAATGGAGGGAAGTAGAGGGAGGCAATTTTCCTAGGAAAAGATGTAAGAGTGTGGTTATTTTCGAACGTCAGTTTCAGAAGGGTTTGAGAAGATGCAAGGGAAAATATTTCATTTATGTGGTTATTTGTTGATTCAACAAAAGCTAGTACATTATCTAGAGTAGAGGTAACAACATGAAAAAGTAAAGATAGTCTCAGTAGTTCATACAGTTTCAACCTCACAGCCCCACTGAAATCAACATTTTCGCTCTAGATAACAAGATTTCAGAAATAGAAGGGAAATCAGTCAAAAAAGATAGGATCATCAGAATTGATGTTAATAAGACCTAGTTTTGAATCTTGACTCTTGATTGAACAAAAAAACTCAGATTCTGTATCTAATTTTATTCTCTGGAAAATTGGTAAAATAATAACTACCTTTTATGGTTTGATGAGATAAATCATTTAATCTCCTGTAACATTAACAGTGCATTGCAGAACTTATTTTCTTTTTCTTTCTTTTTTTTTTTTTTGCTTCTCCACGTTTAATTTGTGAAGAGGCTCATAGTAAGCTAATTAATAGACCCAGGGATGCTTATATCTATAGATAAATCCTTCTGGCCCTTGTTTTTACTGACTGTGGATATTAGTCTCATATTCTGCTTTTTCATATCCCACAGATGAAGGGCAAGGGGGTGGCAGTTAGGATAGGGAAGGGATCATTAAGACAATGATAGTTGAAAATGATCCCTCTGGACAATAACGTAGTGCTGAAAGTAGGTAAAGGGATATACATGATAAACTATCAGTACCTATATTGCAAACCATAATACTCAGAAGGAAAGAGAGAAAGAGAGAAAGAAGAAAGTTGCCTTTCTTAGAGGCAAGCTGCGGCAGGAGGGTTGTGAGAGGGAACTAGGACAGTGGTGGTAGGAAATGTACACTGGTAAAGGGATGGGTATTAGAACATTTTAAGACTGAAACCCATGAAATAAGGACACAATTAGTCATTTTATAACTGAAATCTTTTAACTATCTCGGTGATTTAATTATTAAAAAAAAGAGGTCTAGGAAATATCATTTGTCGAAGTGACCTCTAGATGGCGGTCTAACAATGTCAGAGTGGTTTGTTGGGAGGGTGTTTTTATGAGGAGTGTGGCATCTGCTCAGAGCCAATGCCCAATACTATATGAAATACATCCCAAGTCTATAGTTTCATGTCACAGCCTAATCCCAGTGAGCTAGTAGAGTTGACAGGAATGGAAGTTTGTGAAAGTCCACATACATGTTTGCTCTTTGTGGAGAGTTGTTTATATTTTGTGCAAGACTAACTAGAGAGAAGACCCTGATAGATAGTAGAGCCATTAAGGTACTTGCCTTGCATACTGCCAACTTGGGTTTGATCCCGAGAAGCTCATATAACCCCCCCTAGCATCACCAAGAATGATCATTGATCCAGGAATTAGCACTGAGCACAGCTAAGTGTGGTCCAAATAACAGCAACAAAAGTCATTAAAAGCGGTGACCGTTTCTTTCAGAAATACTGAAAGAAATGATCTTGATCTCAGAGCATTAGGGGGATAAGGAGATAGAAAATAAAGGAAGAAAGAATGAAAATAAGAAAGATAGTAATAGGGGAGCAGGGTCAAGAACCTCAGGTACACCGGTAACGTCAGGAAGCGGGGCAGCTATATATCAAAATCACAGCCTCAAAAATGCTGAAAACATGAGGCCCAAACCATAGTCATGGAATTCTATCTATCTATCTATCTATCTATCTATCTATCTATCTATCTATCTATCTATCTATCTATCTATCTATCTATCTATCTATCTATCTATCTATCTATCTATCTATCTATCTATCTATCTATCTATCTATCTATCTATCTACCTACCTACCTATCTATCTATCTATCTATCTATCTATCTATCTATCTATCTATCTATCTATCTATCTATCTGTCCTCTGTCATCTATCATCTATCATCTATCATCTATCATCTATCATCTATCATCTATCTATCATCTATGTATCTATCTATCTATGTATCTATCTATGTATCTATCTATGTATCTATCATCTATCAATCTCTCTCTATCTCTCTTTTTCTTTCTCTCTCTTTTCTCTCTCTTTCACTCTCTTTCTCTCTCTCTTTCTCTCTTTTTCTTTCTATCTATCTATCTATCTATCTATTTATTGCTTTTGGGGTCACACCCAGTGATACTCAGGGGTTACTCTTGGCTCTGCTCTCAGGAATTACTCCTGGCAGTGCTTGGGGGACCATATGGGATGCTGGGGTTGTGGGATGTTGGGGATCAAACTCAGTTTGGCCTCATGCAAGGCAAATGCACTACCTGCTGGGCTATTGTCCTGGCCCAACCATCAAACTTTCGAATGTGCCTGTCAGGCTGAGGTTGTGGGAGGGAACCTGGGGACACTGGTGGAGAGAAATTGACACTGGGAGTGGTATCGGTGCTAAGATATTGTATGTTTAAAACTTAACTTTGTAGATAAGTTCTTTCATGTAATCAAAACTCTTTAAACATAAAAAAAGATCAGAGAGAGGAAGCACATAGGCTGATCATTCAAAGGAAAAATGTTGAACATTCTTGCTGAATCTTTAACTGAAAAAGGTCACCCTGGTATACTACAACAATCAGAGTGTGACAACCAGAGGTGTAAGATTCCAGTGAGAGGGAAAAGTATTGAGAAAGATGAAGTGGAAGACAATGACAGTGGAGAAAACCCAATATTTCTTCTGAAATGTTGGGAGGGTGGTTGAAGTTGAGACTCTAGGCCAGCAAACACATCATTTGTGTGTCACCTCTCTCATTACAGGCTTGTAGCAGACATTACTAGTTGACTTTGTTGATTTACTGTGCTGAAATTGGAGATGATTAAAAATTATTTCTATATAGGCCCCCAGCCATCCATTAAGAACTCCTGGGAGTTGGCAGGTAGAGTGAAGGCTCAGTTCTGTGTGACTGTCCAGTTACTCCAGTCATTGTTCCTTTTGTTTTACTTTGATGGTTTAAGTTTTTCCCTGTATGAGTAGTAAGATCTATACCACTCTTTGATGTTTTAATGAAATTTGCTAAGTAAAAATCTTACTCTCTTAGTCACTTAAAAAATCAAAATTTTCTCTTGTATTACGTGGTGACTATGGGTCAGCTGCCGTGGATTCACTTCATATTACTTTATTTCTGCATTACAAGAACTAGCCTAAAAGGGCAGCTGTTATCTGGGATATGCCATTCTTACAAAAGAGGGAGCACTATTAAGAAGGGTTAGTAGAAAGAAGAGATGCATTTTTGCACTGAGGTGGTGGTCTATATCAAATTTACTCACATTCTTTTGGTCAAGACTTATAACAAGCTCAAGTCCACTATCAACAAGGATTCTGCTGTAATGCAGCAATGGTTGAGACTGCAATATCTATCACTTCATAAGGGAGAGTGAAGACAGAATTGTAAGTTGCCACAGAGCATTGCTTTTCTGAGATCCTGCTACCAAGAATAACACATTCTGTGGAGCTGGTTGCCAGTGTCATTTTGGCTTCTTCAATTGCACTGAAGAGAGAAAATCTGGTGAGAAACTAAGTTCAAACCTTTCTAGAAACTCAGTAGAGTTCTCAGGTATTAAGACAGCCTCTTTCCTTCATGAAATTCTTACTATTAACTGTTTTAAGGGGGGACAGTGGCAACCTTACAAGTGGTGCTTAGGTGTCTGGGTTCCACTATCAGTGATATTCAACCAACTGCCTGGCTGTTTAATGTGAGGATCCAAGGATGTTGGGTTGCTCAAATCATGTGGTACCAGGGATTGAACAAGGGTTGGCCACATGCAACATATGCTTATTCTCTATACCATCTCTCTCTCTCTCTCTGCTCCCCTAACACTATTTTGGTAGTGTGATTTGAATAGACTAACTTAATACAAAAATTTTGTATAGATATATGTTTGAGTCCTACCATGTTCTTTTCTGGCTACGTATGCAAGGATCACACTGTCAGGCTCAGGATACCATAGGGGTTCTAGCAAGCAAATCCCGGTAATCTGTATGCAAGAAAAGGGTCCTACCTACCATACTCTCTCTTTGTCTCTGTCTCTGTCTCTGTCTGTCTGTCTGTCTGTCTGTCTGTCTGTCTGTCTCTCTCTCTCTCTCTCTCTCTCTCTCTATACCTAACCCAAGCCCTAATTTTATGCACTGACCTTTTCCTTACTGTATTTTAACTCTCCTCACCAGAATCTTTTTTTTTTTTTTTTTTGCTTTTTTGGGTCACACCTGGTGATGATCAGGGGTTACTTCTGGCTCTGCACTCAGGAATTACTCCTGGCGGAGTTCGTGGCACCATATGGGATGCCGGGGATGGAACCCGGGCTGGCACAGGCGGCCGCGTGCAAGGCAAACGCCCTACCCACTGGGCTATCATTCCGGCCCCCCAGAATCTTTTTTATTATGAGAAAAATCTTTGCATGAATACAGGAATACAATTTTAATTCTGTGTTTGTGTGCACTGCAAGATGATTATCACAATTAGTCTAGTTAGCATCCACTTAATTATCTGCTTATCATTATAATAGTTATATTTTTCTTATAATAATAACTTTTATCATTTATTATCTCAGTAACTTTTAAATAATCAATGCAGTATATCTAATTATAGTAATCACGTTATATATTATACCCAGTATGGAACAAGAAGCAGAATGCTCAGTAAGACAATCTACCAACACCACTGGAAGCTTAACTGTATGTCCACTTTGGGCATCATAATGTTAACGTGAATTAGATTTTCCTGCTCTGGTGGGTTCTTGGGAATTGTATGAAAGATTTGCATACAAAACTCAGAAGTTTGAAGATTAGTTTTTTGTACAGATATAGTTGATGCTCTGGGTCCCACCCAAATGTCCATGCCTCTCCTTTACCCGTGAAGGACATCACCATTCCTGTCCCACATCATCTCCAATGAATGACGGCCAGGTGCTGTCCCTGCACCACTCTATCCCATGTACTCATTTCTGTTTCCAGCCACAGCTACATGTGCGTGGGTGAAAGTCCTGTGCTCTGTAATTGTATCTGGGTCTCACAACTGTACCTCACATTTTTTTGTCATCCTGTCCTGGTGTTCCTAGCTTTAGTCATAGCCATGAGTGTAAGTGTAAGACTTGGGGCTCAGTACCTGGTCGATCAAGCCCTGCCTGTTTTCCAAGTCCTGCCTGTATTCTGCCCCTGAATGGACCTGAGTGGTCCATTTGGCCCACTGTTTCTAGGAACACTACCCTAGTGCAGTGAGAGAGAGGTGGGGGCAGGAGGCGTTCTTTTATCTACTGCCAAATCCCACCCATAGTCATCCAATTCTACGTTCTAATTGACTATCTGTTCATGGGCAGAAATTTAATGTGACCTGGAGTTCCACACTTTTGCTCCTGCTGTATCAACAGCTTTCTTGTCCATAGATTTCCTTTTTAAACAACATATTACTCTACTTTAACTCATAGGTGGGTAGGGTATTTGCTTTTGATTTTGAAGATCAGTGAGGAACCTAGGTCATCCTCATCCTGGAAGGAAGGAAATACATGAATACTGACATCAGAGTTTATGTAATCTGCTTCGCTGAAAATCGTCCTCAATCTGGTCTCAACTTGGACCACACTTTTCTTGGATCATTATGGCCTGTGTATCTAGCTACACGTTTCTGTGAGCGTCTTGTGCACTGAATTTCTGGAAGTAACATTTCTCCTGTCTTGACATAGGTATAAGAGGAGATTAGATTCTCAGCAGAGTGAATGGAAGGAATGAATTTTACTGCAGCTGCTTGTTTCATCTGGTTCAAGTAACATCTCAGATTGCTTTCTTGAAAGTTACCAGAAAATGATAATGAAAGTGGAATCTCTTTCTCAGTCAGTACTCAGATCAAAGTAGATGTGTAATATTCAACATTTATATTACTCTGAGCTGTCTTTCTTTGTAGGGAAGATTTATAGTGTGGCAGTTAAGAGTAGAAACTGGTAACACACATGCAAGGTTTTAAGTTCTCATTCAACCTTTGATTAACAGTAAGACTTTCCTAGGAAAGTGGGCTTAAAAAAGCATTGCATCCCTATTTTACTCAATTGTAAAATGCAGAAATAAAAAGTACCTGCTTCATGGATTTTGGTTAAGGGAGTTCCTGATTATTCGAGACTTACTAAGTTTTCAGTTGTTAGCAGTTATAATCAAGATTACTATCAGGATTTTTTTTCTGATTTGATCATAAGATTTTAGTATCTTATAGAAAAGGCAGGAAAAGAAAGTTATGATATTCAATATTTATGAGTGTATTTTAATGATTACATGATTAAAATTGTTGATAGACCATGTTATCTTGATTATAACCTCCCACTCTCATCAAAACATTAAGTGTAATAAATATAAATATCATCATCACTCAGATAGGATGGTCTATTTGCTACTCACTTGGCAGAAAAATAAGCTAAGCAAACATGTAAAGACTCTGCAAGAAGTGTGTTTGATAAATGTCACACTTTTCTATGTGCTCAAAGTCCAAGATAGATTACATTTTAAGGACAATCTCACTTCATTAATTTGCTTTTGTAAGAGTGGTGGGGAATTGATGGTTAATTATGCATAGAGCTTATGCTGGCTTTTAAGAAACTGACATTTTGGATTTCATTTAATAAATATTTCTTCTCTCTGTGGTTATACAATTGTGTGCGATATTAGATGGCCCTGTTGAAACAGAGATGATGTGTAGTGCTCTGATAGGTGACAGGAAAACAAATCCTTCATGGCCTGTCTCCTCACTCTCCTCACCATGAATGGACTAATATGTGTTGAGATATATTGGGCATCTGATTTCTTTGTCAGGAACAAGTCTACTTTCATGGGGATGGAGCAATAGCAGAGTGGCTAGGGCATTTGCCTTGCATGTGGCTGACCCTGGTTCTATCCTCTGCATCCCATATGACCGGTCCCCACACAGTGCCAGGAGAAATTCCTGAGCGCAGATCCAGAAGTAACCCCTGAGCATCACTGGGTGTGACCCAAAAAGAAAAAAAAAGTCTACTTTTGTTGGGGATGCCGCTGGGGTCCCAGACAGTGTCAGGACAGAAGTTCTCTTCTATCTCTGAGGACGCCGGGGAACAGATGAAAACTCATGAGTCTGGCACAGTTACAAAAAAGGCTTTTAATAGTACAAAAGCTCTTCCACAGCAATCCAATATAATGAAAGAACTCTAGCTCTGGTCCGAACTTAGACCTACAAGAGAGCCTAAGTCTCCCATCAAAGAGAGAGGATCTCACTCGAGAGGAGTCCTACCCAAAGAAGGGGGAAAAAAGGCTAAGAGGCCTCAAGTCAGCTCCCTTATATACAGCAAAGTAATCTGATCTGTGACAGGGGAGGATCTTGTCATCAAAGAACCCTAAACAGATTGTAGAAGGTTATGCCAAGGACTAATCCCTTCTACCCAGATTATCTCTTATGTAAAACACTGAAGGGAAAGTAATACATCTTAATTTCATGAACTTCATGTAATATAGATGGCACCCACAAGGTCCTTTTTATTTATTATCTGCACAAGGGTGATTCTGAGTATCTTGTTCTCTATATACTGAAAGAGTCACACTCACCTGCTTGAGAGCAAACTAGTATGACCCTTCCTATAATCTTCCTATAGTCTCAACATAGCCAGGGTGGTAATCTCCTGGTAAATTCTAACTGTCCCACGCTGGGTGCAGTGGGTATAAAGAGGAGCTGTGCTCAATCTAGAAAACATAGAAGTCTTAGAAGATGTATAATAAGTCAGAAGTTATTCAGAGTCAAGGTCACTTCTATAACTGCCACACCCTCTAGCAGTGTTTACATAGAAGAGAGAGCTCATTAGAATGAATCTTGGCTTAATTAGATTAAGCTGTGAGTGGGTAAAACAGCAAAGCTCCCAGATTAGCTAAACCTGTCACCCAACATACTCTCATGTTATGAGCTTAGGTCCACGGCAATAGATGAGTATTTAGTAGTAAGGATTCCCCTCAATGAGAGAATGTATTGCCCAATGAGATTACTGTTACTGTCTTCTATTATTCTGCCTTCTAATGAATGCCAGGTTGCTGATATAGGCAGCTTCACCTAAACAGGTGAGTTTCCTCTTTGAAGAAAATGTTGCATTCCAGGAAAGGAAATAGGGGTATTCCTCCAGGATTGAGAGACATGGACTATCCTTATCAGAAACACTGTGCAAATGTGATTAGAAACAAATGCATGGAAGGACAAGAACAGTATCATGCTAAGTTAAATGAGTCAGAGGGAGAGTGACAGACATGGAATGTTTACACTCATTTGTGGGATATAAAAAACCTAGTATGAGACTAATATCTAAAGATAGTAGGAATGAAGGCCAGGAATTCAGGTCCATATTGGAAGCTTGCCGTGAATGGGGTGGTGGAGTACAGTTAGACAGAGATGGGACCGCTATGACAATGATCATTGGAAATGGTTACTCTGGACAAGAACTAGGTGCTAAAAATAAAGGTAAAGGGATATGAAAATAATTCAGTCCTGTATTACAAACCATAATTGTGTGAGGTGAGAGAGAGAGAGAGGGAGAGGGAGAGGGATGGAGGAAAGGTGGTATCTGCCATAGAGCTGTGGGTGGCAAGAGGGAAATGGGGTCACTGATGGTGGACAATGTACTCTAGTGAAGGGAAGGGTTGTTGAAACATTGCATGACTTCAATCAAACCATGACTAACTTTGTAACTGTGTATCTCACATTGATTCAATAAAAATGGACAAAATTAAAACATAATATCAATACAAATGAAATTTTAACATTATGGAAGGATCATGGAGGAGTTAAGGAATGGGAATTTTACTAAATTCTTCATTTTCTTCATTTTAGTAAATATAGTGCTGGCATTGATATCACAAAGAATTTAGTTTATATTAAAGCTATTAAAATCTTATCCTTGTAATCATACACAAATTAAAATGATATCTAGAATATTCATCATTTAACGAGTTATATGGAGGTTGGGGATATGATTAAGTGATAGAACATGCACCTTGCATACCTAGTTTTGATCTCCAGCACTGTATAGGCTCCTACGTACTGACAGTTATTCTGGTGACACTCAGGAACCACTGGGGGTGGGACCGACCATGGGTCCCCCTAAACTCTACTGTGAGTGTTCCCCCAAAACATACAAAAATAAAATAAAAATGATTCAATTTTTAAAAAAATTAGTAACATTAAAAATCACCTTCTGAGGTATATACAAGCTATTAGGTACTTGAAAAATTAGTTATAAAATAACAGTGATGTTAGCAGCATAAAAGTCATCAATTTATAGAAGAGTCCCTGCAAGATAGTGATGGTGTAGCAGCAAGTGCTGGAGCTGGCTGAGGGATGTCAGCCTTCAGTGCTTTAAATAGCCTATGGGGCCAGAAATTTTCTGAGTGAGTGAACATGGGTGTCCTGTGGATTTCCTGGCTCATGGAGAATGGCATTAAATGAAACCGGCTGGTTGCCCACGGCAAAACACTGGCCTGGAGTTGTCACATAAGGATGGCACCAGAGCAACCTCCAGCTGAAAGAGCCCCACGGTACTTTGCACTATTCATGGTAACAGAGTTTTAATTTGTCTGAATAGGGCTTTTGGGTCCAAGTTGAAACCACTGCTGAGCACAGATGTTGAGGTCCTGAAGGCACTTTTGTTCCCATGTGAGGCCCTGGTGATTCACCAGTGGTGGGAGTGGTCCTGCCACTATTTCCTCCCCCTCAGCAATATCATTCTGGACACCCAGCATGGGGTGTGATCCTCTGGCCAGGCTCTGCTGGACTGGTGACCTACCCAGAGTGCCCAAGTCGCCAAAGTCAGCAGCCCCAGTTACCATTCTGATATCTGATTGGTTCAGAGGTGGTAGGGAAAAAAATTTTTTAACAGAAATTTCTAAGGTTTTTATCAGTTATGTGCCAATCCACATTAGAGAATTTTCAGTATTCATAATTCATTTGAAATTTATTCTGGGATTATGAGCAAGTTAATGACTTTCCCCACCTCAAATCTAGTTGTTTTATTGCAGTGCTGGGAATTGAATCCAGGCCTTATTCATGCGAGGCATGTAGCATCACCACACGCCATATCCCTACTTCCCTTGATCATTCTGTTTTCTTTTTGGCTTTTTGGTTACACCCAGCAATACTCAAGGGCTACTGCTGGTTCTGAACTCAGGAATGATCACTCTGTTTTCTTTAACCATGCATCAATATTTGTAAATTCTAATATTAATATTCACACTAAAATATATAATCACTTGGAATTGTTCCCCAACTATCTCTAACTCCATACCATTCTTTTAATGTTTTAATAACTGATTTATCATACTCTTTTATGAATTCTCTTATTGTATTTTTATAGTCCTTCCCTGATTTACTTTTTCAGATTCAATGTTTTTTTATCCCCTTGGTGAATTTTTGAAGCAATTTTGCTCAAATAAACAAGAAAAATAAAAATTGATTGGTGGGGGGGGGGGGGGGGAGGGGTTAAAAAATAGGATGGGATCAAAGATCACGCTAAATTTGTAAGTTGAGAATGGTAGTATTATAGAGTACCAAATTTAAGACAAGGCATAAAAGGAACAAGAAATATTGATTTAAATGTGTAACTGAATAGAATATTGTGTGGTAAGTAATAAAAATCTATGTAAATTAAAGTTTACATATAAACAATAAACAAAGTGACATCAAAAGGTAGATATACATATAGAGAAAGATAAGTCACTTTAAGCCAACAAATATTGTATTACACTGGTAATTACTCTGGTAATTGGATCTGTATCCACTGTGTCATTGTTGTGCTCATCTCTTAATTTACATCATCTTTTTTAGACTTAATCTCAAGAGGCAGGTTCCTTTTTTAAATATATTTCATTATACCACCATGAGATAAACAATTACAAAAAATGTTCATGTTTGGGTTTCGGCCATACAGTGTTCCAGCAACCTTCCCTCTACTAGTGCCCATTTCCTACCACCAATGTCCCCGATTCCCTCCCCCTCCCCTAACCTGCCTCTATGGTAAGTTCTTTATCTCTTTTCTCTCTTTCTCTTTCTCTCTCTTGTTATTATACCACTGTTAGATATTCAATTACAAAGATGTACATGTTTGGTTTTCAGTCATACAGTGTTCCAGCAGAGGTGGGTTCTGTTGTTTGAAAAAAAATCAAGAAATTGAGAAATGAAGAGTAAATTATTAAATATTGAGGTAGGGTCATTTCCTAAGAATTCTTAGATGCATGCTTCTTGTATTGAGATTATTTGTTCATAATTTCATACCCTGCAAGGTGTAGAATTCTTTTAGACAGACCTTACTCACCAAATGCTAACCAAATTGAGAAACAAAAATATGTGTGCAAATAGTGAGTGTTCAAACAATACTAATGGTAAAGAAGTCCTGACTGTTTCTAAGAATCAGCTTCTCACCTGTCTTTTGAGGATAACAAGTGTTTTATTCATTCTTCAAGGTTGCTGTAAGAATAAATAAGGTGATATAGTTTAATTACCAGTGAAGGTTTGATGCAAAGGGTTCTAGACTTTGTTATCACATTTCTCTCTCTTTTCTCTCTTCCCACATACCACCTTCCCTTTCCCTCTTATCTTCTCTCTGTCTCTGCCTCTCTCTGAATCTGTCTCTCTCATTGGCATTTTGGGTCTCATTCAGCGATGCTCAGGGGTTGCTGTTAGCTCTGCACTCAAGAATTACTCTTGGAGGTGCTCAGGGGACTATACGGGTTGTTGAGGGTCTTACCTGGGTCAGCCATGCGCAAGGTAAATACCCTTCCCACTGTGCTATTGCTCCAGCTCCTCTCTTTCTAGTTTTTGAGTTACATCCGTCTATGCTTAGGGCATATTCCTGTCTCTTCACTGAGGAATCATTCCTGGTGGGGCTCTAGGGACTGTATGAGATGCTAGCTTAGCCATATGGAATGCAAAGTCACTTTGACCCCTCACACTTTTCTTTCTGAAAAAAATTTTCACTATTTTAGAGAACCTATATATCTTCAAGGGTGTCATTCAATCTTACTGGGTATCTTTTTTGAGTCTCTTACACATTTAAAAATAAGACATGTGTTCTGATATTTCTATGTAACTCTAACATATTAGTTAGGGTGGTATGTGTTTGTGTGTGAGAGAGACATCTACAAGGGAGGGAGTTAGAAGGAGAGTATAGGATGAAGAAGGAAGAGAGAATAGTGAGAAAGGGGGAAGATAAGAGAGGGAAGAGAAAAGAGCAGGCATAAAACGAGTAGAGAGACTCATTATTTCACTGCAAGCAGAGCATGTAATAAAGACAGAGGGCACACAGGAGTATTCATTTTGATTTCCACGTGTCTCCTCTATCAACACCAAACAACATTTTATCAATTTTTTCCCCGATTACTTGTGAGAACAAGTAGTCACCTTCTCTCTCTCTCATTTTTTCTCCAGAGGATAGTTCAGATCTCTCTTGTCCTACTTTTTCCACCAAGAGTTCAATACATTGATTTCAGCTTAGCTGAGAGGAGAAGGCTTTCAAATCGAACATGCTCAAACACAGGTGGGGGGTCAGAGAGGTGTCTGTCCAACACAATTGTAGCCTTTGAATTTCTTAAGATACAAGTCTACTTGGAAGGCAGACTGTCCATGAGGTAGATCTGTTATTTATTTTAAGCCTGTTATTTATTTTCACACATTGTCATGAAATTGCTGGTGCCAATTTCAAACCACTTTTTAAAATCTTACAAGTAACTATAATTTCTGGATTGTCCCTTGTTATTTATATCCCTCAGTATAGGCCACTGGTAAAAATACATAGGAACAGTATTATATTCAGTTTAAATATCATCGTTAAAGTTTAAAGAATCATCTTTAGGAACTGCTAAGACGTGATGTGCAGGCCTCACAGTGTATAGCTCAGTGCTGGAAAAGAGCATGCAATGGTTTTAATTGAAAAGTACACCAACAAATTGTCTGATACATTTCCTTTCAAATGATGTATGGAAAATCTTAAGTGTGAGTTGTATTTGGTGGTTTGCTTCTAACAGACAAATGTGAAGAAAGTGAAGTTTGTGTTAACTTTGAGATATAAAAGATACTGTGAGTTTCTCCCTGTCCTTCCTTTGGGGCAAGCAGTTACCACATCACAAAAGCACTTGTGGAGAGTACCAGGTGGGATGGAACAGGACGCTTCCTTCCTAGGACCAGCCTTGTGAGTGTGCCATCTTGGAGCAGCTACTTGTTTTATTCAAGCTATTAATGAAAGCAACAGTGGTTAACTTCTTAAGAGAAATCTTATGAAGAATTTCTGAGTAAGAATCAACCACTGAAACTATTATTATTGAATTCTTGAACAACAAATACTGTGTTTATGCTCAAAGTTTTTATGAATCACATAACCATAGCTAATTTATTGCTTATTTTAGCAAAACTTTTCAAAAGATCCTTTGTTCAGGTTGTTTTGTTTTTAATATTTTAGAAAGAATCAATAAGACAAAACTTATTGGGGGTTCCAATATAAGGACTTTAAGTCTCCTTGCTCGCATATTCAGTCCCGATTTTAACATGTCCTGAGATTCCTGTGAAGTCAGGTGTGGGGTGCAGGATTTATCTTTCAAGGATGGATAAAGGTATATTTTAAGGCAACTTTAAAAAAACTTGTGAGAGGGGCCAGGGTGATAGTACATGTATGGGGCATTTGCTTTGTGCAGGACTGATGCAGGTCAAATCTTTGGCATCCCATATAATCCCCCTGAGCACCTACAGGAATAAGTCCTGAGTTCAGAGTCAGAAGTCATCCCTGAGTATCACTGGGTGTGACTGCCCCCTGCCCACTCCCCTGCAGAAAAAAAAAGCTTATGATATGTTCCTCATGTTAAGCTAATATGCACAACATCTTTGTCCCAATAAGGAGTCCTTAGGTTAAATAATATACATGTTTTCTTATTCTCATATATATATATATATGAGATATACATATATCTCATATATATATATTTTTTGCCTTCAATAAATTATTTGCCTTCAATAAATTAAAAAACCTTAGTCTTTGTGAAATTTTAACGTGAAAAAATGTCAAATACTGATATTAAGACCTCATCCTTAACTCTTGAGAAAGAGCAAAAGAGACTAATTTTGAGTAGGGAACTCTTGATGGCTTTAGACAGGACACTGTCAGTGGGCCTGGACTGGATGGGGAGTGACAGTCTTAGTCATTGTGCATTAATTCAACATTCGTTATAAGTCCCATTTGCTGGGTGATTTTTTAAAAACATTTGAATTGACATTTAATAAACTTGTTCCATTATATTAGTTTCTGAGGTCTAACATGATTCACTATTTTGTGTTGTTGAGTGATATTTTGAACAGAATCTTGGTCTTGATGAGAATAGTCGTAGCTTGTAGTTCTGCTCCCAACCACAGATAAGTTAAAAGATATAAAACAATTTCTTTCTTTAAAACATTTTCTGCTATACTCTATAATGCAGTGGAGGAATTGGGGAAATAATAGAAATGTACACTTTCAAGGAAACTGGTTAAAACATAGGCTCTCACTAGAGCATCAATTTGAATGTATTTAAAAAATTTTGAGAATGATGATTTTGTTCCATAAAAATTTGGTTAGTCAAATTAATTCACTTAGTATTAAGACCAATGGATAAAAGGTCTATAAAGTGGCAATTGTTATTATTAATTTACAAAACAAAGTGCTTATTGCTTTGGAAATCAATTCCAAAGCTCACTTCATATATTCTTATTTTGTGAATAGTTATACATGGACGTCAATTTGATAAAGGTAACTATCAGAATCTGTTGTTGCTAGGGTTTCCATTTATTTGATTGTGAACTTTTAGAGACTTTGTATTATATGATAAATTTGTGCCAGACTTTTATTTATTGGTGCCTTAAATAGTTACTGAAATTAATACACAGCACATTTTTACCTCTTCACAATGAAATTGTTTGATTAACAGAATGGTATTTATTCAGTTGGGGATCTTAAATACCAGATGCAAATTTCAAATAATCACTTGAACAATCAAATTCAAATATTTAACAGTTCAGTGCAGTAAAGATTAAGTGGGAAATTTACTTTAAAGTACAAGTGTGTGTGCTTGAGGTAGAATGAGATCAGATAGATTTTAACCTTTTAGACCTCAAAACAGAGACATTTTTCACATGAGGGATATTTTCAGCATCTGTAAATTTCCTGTTTTTTTCCAGTTTTTAACTCTGTCACTGTCTTCCTGTTCATCATTGATTTGCTCGAGTGGGCACCAGTAACATCTCCATATGACCTGTCTCATGCAAGTAGAGCCCAAGGGCACCTACTTGCTCCAGGAACAAAAAGAGCCTCAAACCATTCCACCAAGTCATGGGAATGAGGTCTATAATTGTTACTGGTATTTGGCATATCAAATACGACACGGGTAGCTTGCCAGGCTCTGCCGTGCGGGTAGCATACTCTTGTAGTCATCTCAAAATCCAGCATTTATTGATGAACCACGTGGCCACTTGCAGCCCTCATGGAGTGGGAGGTCCTCTGGCTTGTTGTGAGGCTCTGCTGGGGTGGCGGGCCAGGGCTAGAACCGGCCATCCCTCCCGGGTGCCTCATGATTGGCTGGGCACAGGGAGAGCCAGTAGTAGCACTGCCCCATGTCTGTGAGTCTCTGGATCAGCATACCTGGGCTGGATTTAAAAAAGACTGCTGCAGGGTAGATCTCGAGTTTTTATTCTAGTTTTTATTTTTACAAATTAATTTTTTTATTAAGACACTGTGATTTACAAAGTTATAAATAGTTGAGTTTCAGGCAGTGGTTCAGTTACCAATTCCATCACTATTGTAAGTTCCCTCCACCAATATCCCCAGTTTCCTTCCCCATTCCCAACTTCCCTTCTGGACTGGCAAACTATAGTCTAATTGTTATTATATAGATCTCCTGTTCTCAGTACTGTAGGTTCAGATATATAAATATACTGTATTTCTATTCTGCCAGTCTGTTTGAAGTCCTGGCCCTCTGTGCCTGTTACCCCCCCCCCTCTGTCCCTTTCTCTGTTCCTCTCAGTTATGTAATCTAGGAACCAGGTTAATCCAGGTATTTCCTCTTTGATAACTTGCTTATATTTGTCCTATTATTCGGTATAGCACAAATAAATGAAGTCATTTATCTTTATAAAGTATTTTTAAATTTAATTCACTTAACCTTATATTCTCCAGTTCCATCCAGGATGCAGAAAATTGTATGATTTCATCTTTCCTTTCAGATGCCTAGTATTCTATTATGTTTATGTACCACAACTTCATAATTCCCTCATCTATTGTTAGACACCATAGTTGATTCAATGTCCTCTATTGTGGTAAGTTCTGCAATGATTTATGGTGTGCATATGTCTTTTTGAATGTATGTTTTATTTGTGCCCCAGGTGTAGACATCAAGAAGTGGAATTGCTGAGTCATGGGAGCTTTATTTTTATTTTTCTGAGAGTTACCCTTATTCCTTTCAAAATTTTTCTATTTTTTCTAGTACATGAGAGAATGGTTTCCAACTCTGTCATGTGAAAACATTCACCAGGATATTACAAATACAGATTCCTAGACCCTGAGTAGTCTTAGTCATAGCTCTAGTTTAGTGCCAGCACATTTTTATTTTTAACAAGCTCCCCAAATGATTCTGATGTGTAGCCTGTATTAGGAAGGACTAAATTAAGACATTCCCATGGATGTTTTCTCTAGCTAGAAATGTGTTATCATACTAGTTTACTCTGGAAGTAATAAATATAAAAAAGACAAGGAAGACATATAATTCTTTCTTCCAATTTTGAGACCTTGCTTCAAACTTTACTAGTTTTCTATCTATACTGTCAAAGACTTGGTCACTTTTAAATTTCATCTTGCCTATGTATCTTGCCTGAAAAAGGATATTTTAATCCTTTGTTTCTAGACCAATCATTTGCAATTGAGGCTCAAACTACCCTTGAGGCAAACCAAGCACTACTAAACAATTGCCCAATTCTTCAGGCTCTGCCTTCACATTGAGTTTTAGTTTATTTGAGTGTTGAATTCTTTGAGTTTTTGTCCTAGACTAGCATAGTTCCTCTATGTCTGGAACTCTTTCTTGCATTCTTTCTAGACTCCAGCCACTTTGTAATTCTTGCTTCAAAATCTTGACCCAGAAGCCAGCCAGGACAGTCCCAATCTGTCAAATTCCCCATGCAGCTTGGCATCATTTAATGCAATTCCCACTCTGATACTATATTCGCCAACCTACCCTCTGTTCACAAACATCACGTTTTATCTTCTCAATGATCCCTGGCCTGTCTTGTGCTCTATCTGAGGGAATAGGTCTGCTTCATATTTATTTTATGTTTTCTTAACTGAGTAGTGTTAAGTGGTATCTGAAGGTGTTGCTAGATCATCTGTAAAGCGCTTGCATGACAGAGAGTAACTCTCTCATTAAGAGGCAGGTCACTTACGCAGTTTAATGAATTGGGCATGTACATTGTATATCAAAGGTTGCATTCAATTATTGTTCTATATTGCTCCCTGAGTGGTCCCAAAGCACATTCATGCCACCCCAGGAAAAACAGTATTGGGTCAGAAATGTAGTTCTATAGTAGACCACTTGCCTTGCTTATGTGAGGGCCTGGATTCAATATTGATTACCACAAACAAACAAAACCAACCAAAATTCAAGATTAATAGAAAATTAAAACTATGTATTTTCTGTTTTCATTTTCTTTTTCTTATCATATTTATCAGGGGAAATGAATTCAGTTATTTGTTTCTCTTCTTTAAGCTAAGTGTATTCTGTCTTGGTTTTAGTACATTCATAGCAAGACTTTTTTCTATGCAAAAAATTATTTCAGATGATCATGAGAGCAGTCTTCAAGAATTTGCAAGATTTGTGAGACACGAATATGAGTTTAAACTCAATAGTTCAGAAAACAATTCCCACAAAGGTAATGGCAGCACACTGTGATGAAGAAAGACTTTCTAATTTTTGAGCTCAGAAAGAAGCAGAGATAGTGAGCCAGAGTTGGGTGGATCTCATTCAACTTGAGAGTCAGGAGCATTGTTGAGCTGAAAGATTATTACTTATTAATCTATGGAGTGGTCTGTGTGTCCCATCCCAAGAGAATACTTGATGGCTTTGAAGAGGATGATGGTCCAAACTGCTGCAAAATAACATTATGACTCATATCACTTAGATTAATTAGAGAATCAAAGACCGTAGAACATAGACTTTGTGCCTTGACATTGATATTTATTAAAAATATTGAAAATGATATCCTTATTTTAATTTCATTTGTCAATTTTTCTTCTTTGGCTTGGTGGACTTAGAAGGAAAGTAAATGTGGGGAGACACATTCTCTTGACTTACCATAAATGAAGATCAGTAGTTAGTCTTTATTGTTCATCCTTGAAAGTGAGAATTTCAGGAACATTGGCATTCAGAACTATCTTACTACTTGAGAAAATGTAAGGAGTAACTTTCAGTTCATAGAACCATTTTTCCCCTGTTGGTGAATTATTTAAACCACTGGAACTTAAACATATTTCTCCTGTGATTACTTGAATACACATACTTCTGTGGAGTTGTTCATGATTGAAAAAGGAAATCTGAGGCCTGTATATTTGCGGTATTCAATAACATAAATACTCATTTCTGAGCTGTGATTGTATATTGTTTCATGCCTCATGCTGATATATGCTTAGTTCCTGCCACAGCCACGATGGTGTGCACTGTGCTGATTACATTTCGACAAAACTCCCAGTGACGATTCCAGGCATGGCCAATATATAACACTGAGGCACAGGCAGTGCGTGCCTAAGTGTATGGGCCAGGTGTAGACTTCATTCATAGTACTGATTGGAATAAAGCAGTGTTTTGATGTTTAAAGCCATATATGGCAGTTCAGACTCAAATTTGATACAGAGAAAGAAAATGTTATAAGCAAACAATTGTGTACACACTGAATATATACACATTCAGTGAACATCAATTTGATTGCAAGTAGTGATGTTATTTGAGAAAGCAGAAACCAGAATCAGAAACTAGGGAAAAATCGGTACAGTGGGCGTTTGAATGAGGCCAAAATCTATAGATTTTCTAAGGACAAAAAATTTGTGAAATAAGACCGAAAATCAGTAAATGAAATGCAGATGATGGATAGATAACTAGGTAGAGAATGAAAGAAGGCTAGACAGACCGAATGACATGTTCTTTGACACTTTCCCCCATTTTATTAAAACTGTGGAAATGGAAATACACTAGGTGTAAGTCATATATTTCAGAATAGAGGGATCTCAGGAATTAACGTTTTGAATGCTTTCTTTTTTTTTTTTTTTTATACAATTCAAGTCTCCGTCCCCGGTCCGCTGGCGGGGCGCGAGGGGGGGGGAGGGGAGGGGGGACCGGCACCAAGCCAACACACCCTACCAAGCCCCCAACCCACCCCCCCCCCCCTCCCCCCCCTTCCTTTTCCTCCCCTCTCAATGCCTTTTGGGAAAGTTTCACAGTCCTTCAAATGGTGTGTAACTTTTTTTTTTTTTTTGCTTTTTGGAGTCACACCCTAGACATACTCAGGGGTTATTCCTGTCTCTGCTCTGAAGAATTACTCCCTGGTAGGACTTGGGGGACCATTTGGTACACTGGGTATCAAATCTGGTTGGCCACATGCAAGGCAAATGCCCTACCCACTGTGCTATTGCTTGGTCCTGGTGTGTGTGTGTGTGTACCTCTTTTGAGTTTCATTTGTGTCAGAAATTATCCTTAATGTAAACTGACCTCCGTTCCCTGAAATGGTTATCCTCTTTGCAAGGGAGAGTTTTATACGATCTGATGTTTGTGATTTGATTCCTCATTCTTTTTCCTCTTTTTCCTCTTTTTCCCTTTTTAATTTGGAAAAATGCTGTCTGCTTTTCAAGCATCATCAGAAGTTTCCTTTCTCAAGGAGAACTTGGCAATTTCCCATCTCCCTGATGAGCTAGGCTTCTTGCAACAGGTAGTGTAATGCATATTATGCTACTCCTTCAGAATGATCAGCATTGCTGAAATCAATAGTTTAAAGTTAGTTTTTGTCTCAGACCGTGTGTTTCATATATTTGTTGATATATCCAGAAACTTCTGGATATATCCTGTCCTTCGCCAACTATAAGACCAAGATGACTGCCCCTCCGACGCCCTGATGGATCTATCACATCTTCCAGAAAGGCAATGGAGAAGATTATCCAGGACTTCTACTCAAATCTTTTTGATAGCCACATCCACCTGCCCACATACCAAATTCCACAGGATGGATACGTCATTCCCAACGCGTTCTCCCTTCTGAAATAAGACATGCCATCTCATCGGTAAAGAAGGGAACAGCACCAGGCCCAGACAAAGTCAGACCGAACATCTGAAGAATCTGCCATCGGTGCTCATCTATACACTAGCTCGGCTCTTCACACGCTACCTGTCCGAATGCAAGGTGCCCTCCCAATGGAAAACCAGCAGGACAGTTCTACTGTTCAAGAAGGGAGACATTCATGACATCGGCAACTATCGCCCCATCTGCCTGTTGCTCTGTCATCTACAAGCTGTTTACACGAGTCATCCTGAACAGGATTAGCAGAACACTAGATGAAGGACAACCATGCGAAGCAAGCAGGTTTCCGGGAAAGGATTCAGCACAATCGACCATATCCACACAGTAACCAAGCTCATTGAGGTTTGTAGGGAGTACAAGATGCCGCTCTGTCTCACGCTCATTGATTTACAGAAAGCCTTTGATTCTGTGGAAACTGAAGCAGTCATCGAAGCCCTAGTCAAACAGGGTGTTCAAACCCAATACATCAAGATCCTTCGTGAGCTGTATTACGGATTCACCACCAGGATCTCA
The DNA here is from genome assembly GCA_021461705.1 of Cryptotis parvus. Classification (NCBI taxonomy): domain Eukaryota; kingdom Metazoa; phylum Chordata; class Mammalia; order Eulipotyphla; family Soricidae; genus Cryptotis; species Cryptotis parvus. The sequence goes on from JAJIBD010011178.1 coordinate 79,384, forward strand.
CCATTCTACAAAAAGAAGTGATCATTGATGTCAAAAGAGGGGTTCGACAGGGTGATACCATCTCACCAAAACTCTTCAGTGCCACCCCTCGAGAACATCATGAGACAATTAGAATGGGGAAGGAATGGGAGTGAAGATAGATGGTCGGCAACTACACCACCTCCGCTTCGCTGATGACATCGTTCTAATAACACCAAACATTAGCCAAGCGGCACAAATGCTGGCTGACTTTGACCGAGAATGTGGAAAGGTAGGTCTACAGCTGAATCTGAAGAAAACTATGTTCATGAGAAATGAACTAGTTCCAGAGGCCCCATTCTCTCTCAATGGAACAAACATCTCTGAATGCAGCAGTTATGTGTACCTAGGTCGAGAAGTCAACATGATGAATGACCTAAAACCTGAGCTGCGCAGGGAGGAAGAGAGAGCGGCATGGAATGCCTTCAAAGGCATCGAAGAAATAGCTAAAAGGACAAAAGAACCTCCGGCTCCGGGCACATCTCTTTGACTCCACCGTTCTCCCTGCATTAACATACGCCTCAGAGACCTGGGCCCTACGAAAAGCAGGATGAGAATGCTATTCGGGTCTCCCAGAGAGGAATCGAAAGAGCTATGCTTGGAATATCACGCCTCACTCAAGTGAGAGAAGGGAATCCGGAGTTCTGACCTCCGCCGCTATTCCAGAATCAGGGACGCTGTCTCGTTTGCCAAGGCATCGAAAATCAGGATGGGCTGGACATGTAATGCGATTTGGAGACAACCGCTGGACTAGAGCCGTTACCGACTGGATCCCACGGGATGTCAAAAGATCACGTGGCCGCCCACCTACAAGATGGTCAGACTTCCTTGTTAAGACCCTGAAGGAACGGTTTGAGGCTCTTCATATTCCTGAATCAACCAGATGCCATTGGGCTACATTGGCACGTGATAGGGTCCAATGGAAATGTTACTGGCGCCCGCCGAGCAAATCGATGAGTAACGGGATTCAAGTGATCCAGAAACTTGACCTGGTCTTTGACTGAAATTTTCTGAAAGTATCAAGAGTTAATTATGACTATTAGTTTAATAAACTATAGTAAACTCTAGGGGAACATAGGCACTTATGTGCAAAACTAAGAAATAA
>JAJIBD010011179.1:0-55527 GCA_021461705.1 Cryptotis parvus
TCTCCCTCCCTCCTTCCTTCCTTTTTCCCTCCCTCCTTCCTTCCCTCCTTTCTTCTTTCCCTCCCTCCCTCCCTCCCTCTCTCCTCCCTGCCTCCCTCCTTCCTTCCTTCCTTCCTTCCTTCCTTCCTTCCTTCCTTCCTTCCTTCCTTCCTTCCTTCCTTCCTTCCTTCCTTCCTTTCCTTCCTTCCTTCCTTCCTTCCTTCCTTCCTTCCTTCCTTCCTTCCTTCCTTCCTTCCCCACACCTTGCTATGCTCGGAGATTACTTCTAGCTATGTGCTGAGGTATAATTCCTGAGATTATTTGTAGAAAATATATGATGCTGCAGATCAAATATGGCTTGGGTATGTGCCGGTTTTGCATTTTACCCACTTTTTATGTCTCTAGCTACAATTTTACATTTGCCTAATGCATATTTTCATATACTTCCCAGGCTTTAGTATTTTCTAGAGAAATAGCATCATTAGATGCTATTTGTATACTTGCATATGTATCAAACATGTGTATTTTATATTAATCTAACCATATATATTTATTTTATTATTTTTTGCTTCTACATGCACACACAGTGAATTAGATCATACAGTTACAGAGACTGGAAAGTTCAAGATTTGAAGTCAGAGACAGATTCTGGTAAGTCAATTAAATTGTTCATTTCAGGCTCTAAGGACTGAAAATCTTGAGAATGCTCCAGTTTTACTATGAATCAAAGTAAGGGAATGGGTGAATGTCTCTGCTCAGATAGAGGAAGATAATTTCCCTTATCAGTCTCTGTGCAAATTAAGACATTAATGTACTGGATGATGCCACATAAATTTCAGAAGAATCTGTTTTCCTCTGTTTATGATTCAATTGTTAAAATCATGTGGAAATATCTTTTCAGAAACACTTAGAATATTGCTTAATAAACTATCTGGTATCTCACAGTACAGTGAAATTAATACACAAAATATTCTATTACACTCTCTATATATATGGTTTAAAATAGACTCAGAGTTTAGATTGCTTCCAGTGGTTTTTTTTTACTGATACAAATAAATTAGCCAATTTTATTTTATTCTATGTAAGATTTGGGGCACAATCCAGTAAATTAGAGTATCTCTGGGGATTACTCCTTGAGGCGCTTGAAATAGCATACAAGGCCAGGGATCATACCAACCTCGTCTACATACAAGGCAAACTTTCTGGCTACAATGCACAAATGTTTTCTTATAAAATTATGTAAAACATATATATGGGGGGGATAAGAACACTAATTAATATATCAGACTTTTTTGCATCTGGCCCCATTTTATTTTTTATTTGTTTATTTTATTTTTATTTTTTATTATTAAATCACTGTGAAAAACACAGTTGCAGAGCTGTTTATGTTGGGTTTCAAGCGTATTCAGGCATAGAATTCCAATACCCATCTGCCACCAGTGTGTGTTTCTCTCCACCAGTATCTCCAGTTTCCCTTCACCACTCTCATTCTCTCTTTCTCTCTCTCTCTCTCCCCTCTCCCTCTCTTTTTGAGCAATATGTTTAGCAATACAGATCCTGAGAAATTTTCATGTTTGTTCCTTTATTTGTTGTCAGCACACAGTTCTCATCCAGAGTAATAATTTCTGACCACCTGCATAGTGATCCCTTCTCTATCCCAACCATCCTATCCCCCTGTGCTTTCTTAAGGCTCCCCACCATGGACCACTCCTCCTACCACTTGGTACTGTCCTTAGGTATTAGTCTCATATTACTTATTTAATATCCCACAAAGAGTGCAAATATTTTATTTCTGTCCCTCTCCTTCTGACTTATTTGATTTTACATGATGCTCTCCATAATCATGCATTTATAAGGAATTTTTTTAATTTATAAGCTACATTTTTTTTCTAGCAGCTTCATAGTATTCCATTCTGTAGGTGTACCATAGTTTCTTCAACCAGGCATCCTTTCTAGGGCACTGGGGTTGTTTTCAAATTCTGGTTATTTTGTGCAAATGGCATTTATGCTGTGTGTTTTCAGGCCCCCAGAATATAATCTCTCAAATAATATTGCTGGTTCATATGAACTCAATTTCTAGATATTTGAGGAATGCCAAAATAGTTTTCCAAAATGGCTGGAGCAGTTGGCATTCCCACTAACAATTAAGTAGAGTACCTTTCTCCCTGCAACAATACCAGCATAGGTTATGCTTGTTCATTTTCATTTGTGCCAGTCTCTGTGGTGTGAGAATATACCTAATTATTGTTTTGATTTGCATCTCCTGATGATAAGCAATGTAGAACATTTTTTTTCATATGTCTATTTCCCATTTATATTTCATCTTTGAGGACCCTTCTGGTCATTTCTTCTCCCATTTTTTAATGGGATTGGATGATTTTTTTCCTGTAAAATTCTCCATGCCTTTTATTTCTTGGATATGAACTCCTTATCAGAACTATTGGGTAAATAATTTTTCCAGTCTGTAGGCTATATTTGTAACTGTTTCTTTGGCATTGCAGAGCTTCTTAGTTTAATGTAGTCCCATTTGTTTATCTTTGCTTCCAGTTGCCTGGCATTTCATCCAAGAATATCCCTTTAGCTTCAATGTCATGGAGGGTTCTGTCCACATTTTCCCCATGGATCTTAGGGATTCAGGTCTGATATTGAGGTCTTTAATCCATTTTTGTGCTGATTTTTGTATCTGGTACTAGAAGCATTTGAGTTAAAGTATTTTGATTATAGCTGTCCAGTTTTCCCAGCACCACTTGTTGAAGAGGATTTCCTTGTTACAATTCATATTTCTTGCTACTTTATAAAAATTAGGTGATCATATATTTGAGGGTCTGTGTCAGGGTATTCAACTCTGTTCCATTTATTGTCAGGTCTAATGTATTCCAATATCATGCTGTTCAGATTGCTACTTCTTTGTAGTACAGTTTTAAGTTGGAGAAGGTGAGGACTCCCCATCCTCTTTTTTTCCCTAAGGATTGCTTTAGCTATCTTTTTGTGATTGTTTATTGTCCCATATGAACTTAAGGAGTATTTGATCTATTTCTTTGAAAAATTTCATGGATATCTTTATAAGGACTGCACTAGGTTTATATAATGCTTTGGAATGTATTCCCATTTTTTGTCAACATTAATCCTCCAAATCCATGAGCAGGGGATATGTTTCTATATCCTTGTGTCATATTTTACTTCTAGAAGTAGTGTTTTGGGGGCTGGAGTGATAGCACAGAGGGTAGGGCGTTTGCCTAGCATGCAGCCAACTCAGGTTTGATCCTTGGCATCTCATATGATCCCACGAGCACCGCCAGGAGTAATTCCTGAGTGAAAGAGCCAGGATTAACCCCTAAGTGATGCCGATGCTGGATGTGACCCAAAAGAAAAAAAAGAATTTTGAAGTAGTGTTTTGTAGTTTTCTTTGCATATGTCCTTTACTTCTTTAGTTAAGCTGTTTTTGAGGTACTTGGTTCTGAAGCATGATTGTGAATTTGATATTTTTTCTAATACATCTTTCTTCTCTGCCATTACTTATACATAGGAAAGCCCTGACTTTTGTGTGTTGATTTTATAATCTGCCACTTTACAAATTTATTTTTCCAGTAGATTCTTTAGGATTTTCTAAGTGGAATACAATATCACTTGCCAACAGTGAAGGCTTAACTTCTTCGTCTCTCTCCTCTCTTTTTCCTACTCCAAAGCAGATTTCATGATTCATATGTGTGCCGTGTCCCCAGGATGAAACATATCATTTTTAAGCATTATAATAAGCTCTAAGAACATTTCAGGAAAGGAGGGCAGATTAAAATATAAATTGTTGTTGTCACTTTCAAACTTATACTTGTAGAGTTGATAAGTGGTGGTTTATTGCTTTATTTAAAATTCTCTTTACCTCCCTCCACTCCCTACCCAATATCTTTTAGTTAATATGTATTGGCAATTAGCAAGTTATATATCTATATTATGCCTTTTCCTCCCCTTTCCAGTGAAAACTCATTGTGAAAATGTCTAGAAAGTCCCCAAAGCAGTGGTGATAGGTGGCTGTCATCTTGAAAGGAATATGGTAGATAGAAATGTGGAAATTCTAGGTCAGAATAGAGTAAAATCATGAAAGACTTCAAAGAATGAGAGTCTTTGGTGCATTAAATAAAACAAAAAATACAAAGAGGTAAGACTCTGGGGTTACGTAATTTTTAGATAAATCAGAAAATCCTATTTTACTGCAGTATTAGATGACTGGTAGGAAAAGAAGAACAACTGTCTAATGGGATACTTGGCAGCCATAGTTAGGGAACTGACTGTGTGACTCTAGGAATCTTTGAGTCTTTCCAATTCCAACTTTCTTTATGTCAACTTTTAATTTTTTTTGTCAGCCACTAGTTCCTTCTTAAGGAAGCACTATGTAATTCTGATATATATATAAACACACATTATATATACATTATATATGTATAATATTTAAAAATATTAGATATTTTTTAGTGTGTAATATTTAGTGTGTAATATTTAAAAATATTAGATATTTTTAGTGTGTAATATTTAAAAATATTAGATAATTCTGGGGCTGGAGTAATAGCTCAGTGGATAGGGCATTTGACTTGCATGGAGCCAACCCAGTTTCAATTCCAGCATCCCATATGGTTCCCCAAGCACCAAGCAGAGTGAACAGTGCAGAGCCAGAAGTAAGCCCTATGTATCTCCAAGTGTTCTCACCACTCACTGCCCCACAAAAAGTGTAGTTAATTCCTTTATCATCTATACATTTTAAGGTCATTCCCATGACCTGAAGGAATGATCTGAGTCTCTTTATGTTCCTGGAGTGAGCAGATACCCTTGGGCTGCCCTAGCTCATGACAGGATGTATGGAGATGTTATTGGTGCAGCTCCAGCAAATCTATGAACAATGGGGGAAGACAAGTGATACAAGAAAGTGATACATTATAAGGAGCCGAAGAAATGAACAAAGCTTCCAAAGAAGAAATTAAGGCCAGAGCCTTATGAAAAGTGTTCCACAACACAGGGAACAAACAAGAGACCCCACACCACAGCCCAACACCACTGGAGGCGCCACCTTTAATAGTGTTGAGCTCGCATTTGATCCACAAAACTCCTGGAATATATTATAGACTATCTGTACCTCTTTTTCTTTTTTCACTGTACAAAATCATAAACTAAAGGTTATCTACACTATTATATTTTTAAAAGATGACTTATGAAATACCATATTTTGAATGAGCATCTTAAAAATAGATTCAAGTTTTATTAAAAATGGTGTTAGGGTTCCCCACATTACCTATTAACCTAAAAATGTAGTGCTTACTTTAAAAACCAAATGTTTTTTGTATGTTCACTGTGGATAAAAAAAATAATTGGGTTAGAGTTATGCCATTAACTTCTACTAGGCAAACTGTTAGCATGTCTCTAATTTTAAAAACATGTTTTGATATGAAAAATTTGAGTTTTTTTTTGTGCATGGTGTTAATAAAATCTATTTTTAAATGACACACATAGATGTTCATTTTTGTCATCATTGCCAACTGGGTATCTATCTTTAGCCCACATAGTAGAAAAGAAGTGTCTTAGTCTAACTGACATTCTGATTTTAATTTTTCCATATTTATTATCTTTGGTGTTCTTATTTCAAACAATCAGTGTTCTTAGTCATCTTTATTGGAGTATTTTTCTTTTTCTCACAGTTGTAAGAAGCCCCTATATGCAATAAAAGTGTCTTTAAACAGTGTCCCATTATTTTGTTCTAGTTTATTTTTGCCTTCTTTTCTGTTTATGTAGTTTTAAGATACATGGAATTGTGTTTTTATATGGAATGATGTTGTATTCCATCTTCTTTTTTTTTTTTTACGTTAACCCTTTTCCTAGCTCAAGATCACCGAAAAGAAGTAAGAGCTTAAAAACAGTTCCTACTTCTTTTACAGTTTCGTGTTGACATTCAATGCTTTAACATTTGGAGTTATTTTACCCTAAAGTGTGAGTTTAAAATATGTCATGAGTTACATCCCCCTACCCTCCACCCCTCCACCCCCTCATGCCCCAATGGTGGAGACAAATCCAGAACATGCTGTTAATGTTTTACTTCAAGAGGAGTCTGACTGCTCAGCTCTAGGGGTGTGGGTATCTGCTGTACTCTGACTGTTAGCTACTGAGTCTACCTCAGCTTTTAGATGAGTCACTCTTCTTGGTAGGGCTCCTTAACTACTAGCTAGGCATTCTATTTACAGAATTGCTGCTTTTTCTGCTCAATGAGTGACTCCTCTAATGAACACTCTATGATCCCTTTCCCTCCAGGGCAGGTGGGCATTATGGGTAGACAGTTCCTCCTGCTCATTCTTGCTTCATGTCTTTTCCTTTCCCAATCATTCACTAGATCACTAGACATCCCATTGTTCATGGATTTCCTCGAGCGGGTGCCAGTAACTTGAACATATCACATGCCAGTATAGTCCAATGGCATCTGCTTGCTTCAGGAGTATGAAGAGCCTCAATCATTTTTGTTCAAAAAATTTTTTGTTTTTATAAACCTTCATTAGTATCTGGTTATCCAAGACTCTATCAATACTCTGTCTTCACGATCACAATCTTCCCGTTAATCATCTATTTGCTAGAGCGGGCACCAGTAATATCTCCATATGCCCTGTCTCATGCCAGTAGAGCAAAGGGCATCGGCTTGCTACAGGAACATAAAGAGCCTCAAACCAATATTCACATAGTCAGAAATCATTCACAATTGGTTAAGTCAAGTCCTCCTACTTTTTAAAAATTCTGTCACTGCTCTGTTAGTAAATTATTTTCCAGTTATACAGTAAAATTATCTAATGATTATTAGTTAATATGTTATGTGTTTGTATATGTGTGTGTTTATAGGGATATGTATAAAAGAAAGATTCATTTCTTATAAAGTTACTGATGGCTATTTTCTCATGTTGCCCATGTTTTCCAAGTACTAGACTCTCAAGATCGGACCACCGTCTCCTTTGTGCAAAATTCTACTTCCCACAAAGGGGATAAAAGGCTGCAAAGTTTAAGAAGAGAACTCCCAGAACGACCACCAACTGGGAACTCTTTGGCACCATTGCAGCAACATGGGAAAGATACCATCATTGACGACATCGATGAAGAATACAACCGACTGGTTCAGCACCTCCATGATTGTGCGAACAATGCCGAGAGAGAGAAACATACAAAAGGACACTTGTCTTCAGAAACTCTTGAGCTCATTTGCCAACATGGCAAGGCGCGAGCCTCAGGAGACCAAATGCTAATGTCCAAGATTGCTAAACTGTGCAGAGAAGCGATAAAAGAAGACCTCAAAGAGAGAAGAGCAGAAATACTGGTAGATGCAGCAGAAGCCGGGAAAAGCATTCACATCACCTGCCTGTGCTTTGCCAACTATAAGACCAAGATGACTGCCCTCCGACGCCCTGATGCATCTATCACATCTTCCAGAAAGGCAATGGAGAAGATTATCCATGATTCTACTCAAATCTCTTTGATAGCCACATCCACCTGTCCACATACCAAATTCCACAGGATGGATATGTCATTCCCAACGTTCTCCATTCTGAAATCCGACATGCCATCTCGTTGGTAAAGAAGGGAACAGCACCAGGCCCAGACAAAGTCAGACCTGAACACCTGAAGAATCTGCCATCGGTACTCATCAATACAAGAGCTAGGCTCTTCACACGCTACCTGTCCGAATGCAAGGTGCCCTCCCAATAGAAAACCAGCAGGACAGTTCTACTGTTCAAGATGGGAGACATTCACGACATCGGCAACTATTGCCCCATCTGCCTGTTGTCTGTCATCTACAAGCTGTTTACACGAGTCATCCTGAATAGGATTAGCAGAACACTAGATGAAGGACAACCATGCGAGCAAGCAGGCTTCCAGAAAGGATTCAGCACAATCGACCATATCCAGACAGTAACCAAGCTCATTGAAGTTTGTAGGGAGTACAAGATGCCGCTCTGTCTCAAGTTCATTGATTTACAGAAAGCCTTTGGTTCTGTGGAGATTGAAGCAGTCTTTGAAGCCCTAGCCAAACAGGGTGTTCAAACCCAATACATCAAGATCCTTTGTGAGCTGTATTACGGATTCACCACCAGGATCTCACCATTCTACAAAGAAGTGATCATTGATGTCAAAAGAGGGGTTCGACAGGGTGATACTATTTCACCAAAACTCTTCAGCGCCACCCTCAAGAACATCATGAGACAATTAGAATGGGAAGGAATGGGAGTGAAGATAGATCGTCGGCAACTACATCACCTCCGCTTCTCTGATGATATAGTTTTAATAACACCAAACATTAGCCAAGCGGCACAAATGCTGGCTGACTTTGACCGAGAATGTGGAAAGATAGGTCTACAGCTGAATCTGAAGAAAACTATGTTCATGAAAAAAGTGAACCATGTTTATGAAAAATGAACTAGTTCCAGAGGCCCCATTCACTCTCAACAGAGCAAACATCTCTGAATGCAGCAGTTATGTGTACCTAGGTCTAGAAATCAACATGATGAATGACCTAAAACCTGAGCTGCGCAGGAGGAAGAGAGCAGCATGGAATGTCTTCAAAAGCATCGAAGAAATAGCTAAAAGGACAAAGAACCTCCGGCTCCGGGCACATCTCTTTGACTCCACCGTTCTCCCTGCATTAACATGCGCCTCAGAGACCTCGGCCCTACGAAAGCAGGATGAGAATGCTATTCGGGTCTCCCAGAGAGGAATCAAAAGAGCTATGCTTGGAATATCACGCCTCACTCAAGTGAGAGAAGGAGTCCGGAGTTCTGACCTCCAGTTGCTATTCCAGAATCAGGGATGCTGTCTCTTTTGCCAAGGCATCGAAAAAATGGGCTGGACATGTAATGTGATTTGGAGACAACTGCTGGACTAGAGCTGTTACTGACTGGATCCCACGGGATGTCAAAAGATCACGTGGCTGCCCACCTACAAGATGGTCAGACTTCCTTGTCAAGACCCTGAAGGAATGGTTTGAGGCTCTTCATATTCCTGAATCAACCAGATGCCATTGGGCTACATTGGCACGTGATAGGGTCCAATAGAAATGTTACTGGTGCCCGCTCAAGCAAATTGATGAATAACGGGATTCAAGTGATCAAGTGATCAAGACTCTTAGGGTCGAGCTATAGTACCACAGGTAGGGCATTTGCCTTGCATGCAGTTGACCCTGGTTTGATTCTCAGCATCTCATATGGTTCCCAGAGCACCAACAGGAGTAATTCCTGAGTGCAGAACTATGAGTAACTCCTGAGCATCATCAGGTGTAACCCAAAAAGCAGGGGAAAAAAGCAAATACTAGACTCTCTTAGGTTTAAAAGACCTTTGAAATATGACTTTCTCTTCAAAAAATGTGTATCGCCTTGATTCATGACAGTTTTCAATTTAACCTTGGTAAAGTCTTGCATCTACATATATCCTGTATACAGATTATGTCCTATCTTGGCATGAAGATCACTGACTATGATCTTGTAGAAGGTGTGATCTTCTTTATAGAACTCCAATTCCATGTAGAATTCTCAATTTCTTCTTCCTTCAGCTCCATGTAGAATTTCTCAGTTTCTTCTTCTCAATTGTATGTGAATGTTGGTACATAGATAACGAAGATAGAAGTTTCTGGCAGTGAGCCACATCTCCTCAAGTGTAATCATCAATTCCAGTTTGTTAGGCATTCAGATGAATCAATGCTCACGGCCAGGTTCGTGTTGATAAGGACACTGACACCACTGATGCCTCTTTCATCACATGTTCCGAGGAACAGTTCTTCTCCAGTGTCAAAAACGGTGTGCTGCAATTGATGCTTTCTCGCCTTGGTCAGACCAATGATGTCATACTTGATCTTTTGCGCTTGCACCATCATGTCCTCGATATATGCTTCCGATGCTGTACTATAGCTCGACCCTGAGAGTCTTGATCACTTGATCACTTGAATCCCATTATTCATCTATTTGCTCGAGTGGGCACCAGTAACATTTCCATTGATGCCAGCATATGTGCACTGAAAGCATAGACAGTTATTTTTGTCCTTCGTTATGGCAGCCTAGTTTGGCCCTGAGATTTTATCAGCCACTCCTTGTTCGTTCTTCTTAGTACTACCGTATTAAGGGTTTTTTTCTGGGTCAGGGAATTAAACATTATTACCGGTTTTGGCATTAAGAATATATATATATATATATATATATATATATATATATATATATATATATATATAAAATAAAATATATAAATTTTGTACATTTATGGAAAGTAACATATCAGTCCTTTACTGTTAAGGCTTAAAAATAACTGTATTGGAGAGGGGAAACTGTGGCTCCCCCTTCAGGGGAGGTCCCAAGGTCCCAGGCTCAAGGGACCTCATGTGGGTTCCATAGCCTCACCATTACTTGGGGTCAGGTGATAACCATGGCAGCAGAACCCAGGGCCTAGCTGGGTCTCCAGAATTACTTACTATCTGTTAGTCCTCAGGCCTGTGTCAGGACAGACCCAGTTTCCCCTGAACTGTGGTGGGGAATAAGCAGCAAGGATAAAGTTTCCTGAAGATTATTCTTTAATGTTACTTTGTTTCATTTCTTGCTTACTCCTGGACCTCTCTCTCCCAGCGGGTTTCTCCTGCAGACTGCTCTCTCTTTGGGGGGTCTGTGCAGGCTGTTCTCATCAGGGCCTCTCTTCCAGAGTTCTCCTTCAAGACTTCATGCTTCTGGTCCTCTCCCAGGACCTCTCCTTTCAGTACCTATTCCTTAGGGCCTTTCAGCTCAGGGCTTTTATCTTCAGGGCTTCTTTTCTCTGAACTCCTCGGCTATGTCCTTATCTGTTTCTCTAGTTAACCTTGCTTCATCTTTTGCTACCAGGTCTTGTGTCACTGAATCCCTATCTAAGTCTTTGAGTTTCTCTATGATACCCTGCACCCAGTGATCCTAATACTCAGAAGCACTGAAGCTCTGTAGCCCTGTAGCTTTGATGCCAGTCCTTGGGCACAGGCACCAGGCCTTGTGGCTCTGGTGCTGGCCCTCGGGCCTAGGCATCAGGAGCAGCTTATGCTACCTAGTACTGTCATCTGGCTCTGGCACCAGTGGACCCATGGTCTAAGTGCTGGCCAAGCAACAGAGAACTCTGCTCTCGAAGTTCAGAAGCCACTCCCCCAGGATACTCTCCTGTGGCCTCTATTTATAGTCTTGACCAGGTTCAGAACCTAGCCTCAACTGTCTTAATAGACCTTGGGAGGTACTGTGACTTTACCATCCTATACTTTACTACTAATACTTGAGCATGAAGCTTCAGATAAATATAGACTTTTACAGAGCATAATTATCAACTTTAGAAAAGTTTCACTGATATAGTAACATTTTACATATATTCTTTCATGTTGCAGGACACCTAAGAGCCTCTGCATCTGCTCTGGATTGCCTCCTGCAGGTCACTTCGTAGATAGGGGGTAGTTTTAAATGTGGCAGTTTATCTGACCATGTATTCTGTACTGGCTGGTATAAATATTTTCTTATGCTACCACAATCATCGTGGGATGAGCTAGATCTTACCAGCATATTTGCCTGACCAAGTTGGATCTCTAAGTAATTAGTTCAGAGAGAAATGTTGTTTGTCTCCAAGCAAGCAAGCATGGCTCCGTGATCACTCAAAGGCAACTAAAATAAAAAACTACCGTGAAGTAAAGACAAGACTCTTGTGAAGGCTTGGAGAAATATTTAACTGGCATTAGTATAGTCTTTGGTACAGAGTCATGCCATCTCAAAAAACCCTTCTCTACCTGATAAATGCATTTCCAGGCAGATCTTGACTCAAAACATTAGCATTTAAAAGGGTCTAGCTGAGGTGCTGGGAGAAATTACCTGAGGGCATTTGATCCTGCCTGCTTCCCATAAAAGTGGAAGGTCTGAGTTGCAGGGGGATAAAACGAGCCTGCTTCCTCTCTTGTCTCTCTTTTTGGGCTCTCTTTGGGGCTCCACACTCTTCTTGAGTCGCTCTTCCCCTTTCTGCTGGAGTCTTGTCTTTGTCTCCTTTCTACAGGGCCTTAACACGTGGTGGTCGCCATCTTGGCCTACACGTGACTGGGGTTCTAGCCAGGAATCCTAAGCACAAGGTTTTTCCTATTGCTGGTTTGTATGCCTGAATCTGTAATAAGTAAAGCATTTTAAGACCTTGCCAGATTCCTGAGTTTTCATCCATTCCCAGCTGGCTTTGGAGGTAGAAGGGAACTTGCTTCCCAGTACTGTTGGGGACCCCAGTGGCTCCCCGACATCTGAAGTCCCTGGGTGGGCACCCCCCACATTTTCATATCCTATTTTTCAGTTGATCTAATAATATAATTTATAGAATTTTTCCTTCTTAGTATAGTATGAGTAATCTTGTGGACTTGATTTTGGGACATTTACTTTTATTCTCTCCTCCAAATTTCTGTTCTTTCTTTTTACTGTAATTCATCAATTTTTATCTCTAGTCTTCTTAGTTTATATGGCTAACTTTTGTCAAATACCTGGTGGTGTGCATTAACTGTTTATATAATATCAATAAATCACCGGATCAGTTGACTGAATCTCCTACGGTCTACTGACAGCAGTAGCCTCAGAACAAGCTGGAAGCATCTGTTTTGCTAAACTGTAGGATCCTTAATTATTAGAACATATTTTTCGGTTTAATATTTGCACTATTACTCCCTTGAGAACTGAGTGAGTTGACTTATTATGCCGTACTCCCCAAACTCTGTATTTCCCATTCTCTCTCTTCCTGTCTCACCAATTCCCCTTTTCCTCTGTCTCTCCACTTATTCTTCCATTAGAAAATTTATGGTAATTTTTCCACATCATCTCTATTTACAGTTATGGGGGAGAAATTCGAAATGGTTATATTGGCAAGTTAAAAATATTCTAAATTTCTATTAACCTAACTATAAGTAATTCTACATATGTCATTACCCTATGTTTTTCCGGTTCTATTCTCCTTCAGTTTCCTTGCTTGAGCTAGTTAGCATTAACCAGCTTTTTTTTCAATAGTGTCCCATTAAGCAAACTTAATTAAACTTGTTTAGACATTTAATGAAACCGTTGAACTTTCCTGTCATTTGGTGTGGAGTTTGGATAAATTCCATATACATTCGATTTTTGACCCTTTAGTAAGGTTTCTGAAAAAATAAAAAGTTGACATCCATGTTTATTCACATCTTGATTTGAAAATGGCAATAGTCTCTGGAAATAATGACGTTGCCTAAAATTTGAAAGAAAATTGGAAATACAACTGAATTTATTATGAGATGAAAGGCAATTTTTAAGGGAACTAATTGAAATTTGGAATACACAAGAAATGATTTGTCACACTCTTTTTTTTTTTTTTTTTTTTTGGTGGGAAGAGTTGCTGCTCCCAGTGATGCTCAGGGCTTATTTCCAGATCTGTGCTCAGGAGTTAAACAAGGATCTTTAATCTCTTTTAATTTTCCTGTACTGAATCTCTTCTTCAAATTCAGCCAGGGCTATTTCATTATTTTGAAATGATGACATGCTGTGACAGCATTTTAAAATCCTCGATATTTAGATTTTTAAAGTTAACTTTGAACCACATTTATTAGAAAAGAATAATGGTCTTCTTTGATATTTTCAAAATTAAGGATGTTAAATGTATTATTAATCTGTGTGTGTGTTGCCAAGAATCAAAACCAAACTTCACACATGAAAGGAAATTGGTCTATTGCTGACTCAACCATCCCCTGTCTGAAGGTTAAAGTTTATGAGTATCTTTATACCTGCAATTGTATCAGAGTGTTAATAATAGTGTATCTGTATTGTAAAATTCTATGTTTATCTTTTTGCTAAAACGAGGCTTTGTTTGTTTTGTCTTGGGCCACAGTCAGCAATGCTCAGTGATTACTCCTGGTTCTACAATCCACACTCTGGTGATGCTCAGGGGATCATATGGGATGTTGGGGATCAACTTAGATCAGCTGCATGCAAGACAAATATATTACCTGGTGTACTATTGCTCTGACCCTACAGAGAAGTATTTTTAAGATTACTATTCTATTTTTTTATTTTAAAATTCAATTCTATGTATCTTAGTTTACTCATCTGTAAAATAGTATCATTGTTAGTACTTACTTCATTGAGTGGTAAAAGAAAATTAAATAAAATCCAACAGGACAGAAAAATAGAACAGAAGAAACTCAAATATTAGCCACTATTTACTTCTCCAGTTTATTTCATATTTGTTTACTTGTTCTTGTTCTAATTTATTGAATTGGACATTTAGTTCATTTATTTTTATCCATTCTGATTTACCCATGAACATAGAGAAAGTTATTTCTTTTCTGAAAGTATTTTGTGGACATCAACACTTTACGTGAATCATTTTTCATTATTGTTATTTTCTAAATATTCCCTTGATTATAGGTTTTAGGCCTTTTTACTTTAGGAAATGACTTCATCTGACCATAAAATCCATTGACCAAACCACTAGGAAGCCAACTTTCCTTTAGGCAAAGCTGAACTTTCTGTGCTTTTCTTCACTCATATGAGACTGATTTATAACAACAATAGGAAATCCTCTCTAAGTTTTCTACCTTCCTTTCTTAAAAATAGATATTTAAATTGACTGGACTTTTCCAAGCCTGTGTGCTATTTATTTACTTGTGAGGTTGTACTGCTTTGTTAGGAACTGAGTTGAATAAAATATTGATGTTCTCTACTTTTAGATGAAATCCACCAAAAAGGAATTAAGAGCATGATTAAAAAGCAAAACATTAAGGGGAACTCCATTCATCTCGGACTATTTAAAATATAAATAATGTTATATTTATATATAAATATAAATATTTATATTTATACATATTTATAAAAATGTTAGTCTTATATTGATGTTCCCCCTTTTTATACAAGAAAGATAACAACTTAGGTTTAATCTTATGTCTCAGAAGTCAAGCCCACAGGGAATAAATTGCCATTTTGGCATCTGCCAGTTTGAAAACTCTCCATTCTAAAATGGAGCAAGCTAGAAACTATATAACCATCAAATCTCTATAACTTGTTAAGAGTTCAAACAAAACCTTGTGGTGATAAAAACTTTAAATTAAAAAATATATAAATAGTTGGAGATTTTGAACTTCAGTAACTGGAAATTAAGGCCCTGAAATTTTATGTATTCCTGTAAAAGGCTTGCTTGATTTTTTTGCTCAAGCCTTTTTATTGTATGTAAAAAATTTTTATTATATATACCATGTGAGAAATACAATTACAAGGATGTTCATAATTGGGTCTCTGTCATACAGTGTTTCAGCACCCAGCCCTCCATCAGTGCCCCATTCCCACCACCCATGTACCAAACACTCCCCCCACCCAATCCCAGCCTGTCCCTATTGCAGGCACATTTTTTTTCTCTTTCTATCTCTCTGTCTCTCCCTGTATTTCTCTCTCTTTCTCTTACACTTTGTGGCTTGCTGTACTGATATAAACGGCTTGTGATGTCTCTATGTGCATATTCAATCACTGTATCACTGTCTTCCCATTGTTCATCAATTTGCTCGAGTGGGCACTAGTAACATCTCCATTAGTCCTGTCATAAGCAAGTGCAACCCAAGGGCATCTACTTGCTACAGGGACAGGAGGAGCCCGAAACCATTCTTTAGGTTATGGAACTGAGGTCCATAATAGTTACTAGTCTTTGGCATAAAAAAGTAAATAAAACACTGTAGCTTACCAGGCTTTACCGTCTAGATGTATAGTCTTAGTAGAAGACTCTCAACCCGAGCATTTAAAGATGAAACTTAAAGGGGGAAGATCAGGTTTTCTCTTGGATGGAGCTCTGAGGAACTATGGAGTCTGGATGTTGAGAATGACTAACTGCATGATGTGTGGTATGCTCTGGTTTCTTGCCAGGCTTACTGGTATCAGTTAAAACATGTCTATAACTGTTTACTATGTATAAAAGTGAAAGAAATTGGGAAGAACCTTATGCAAAATTCAGTATCCTATAAAAATATCGCTAAGGGACATGTGGGTCTGGAGTGGTTAGGTCTTTCTCTTCCAGGGAAACTGGCATGGAGGGAGGAGGAAAGGGCAGGGCCCAAAACCCCACTCTGAGTTCGGCCAGCATGGTCTCTCCCCTGCTCTTGAGAGCAAACCCTTGGAGCAATGTTGGACTCGGCCAGGGAATGGCTGAGCCCCTTACTGGGAGGTCAGCTCCATGGGTTGCTTCCCCATGGGGCCGGCCAAGCAGCGCAGCTGTGGGTCTGAAGTGGATGGGTCTGGATCTCTTCCAGGGTTGCAAATTAGCTGAGTCTGGCTTGGGTGGGTTTCTCTCTCTTCCTGGGCAACTGGCAGGGAGGCGGAGGAAAGGGCAGGGCCCCAAACTCCATTCCACGCATATTCAATAGTAAGTTTTAGTATGATATCATAATTCCCCATTCCCCATAACCTCTCCAGTTTGTTGCAACTAGAATGATCATTACAGTGTATAAATGTGAAAGATTCTGGGAAGGACCTGGTCCTAAAATCCATTATCGTCTAAGATTGTCACGACTAAGCGGAGCTGTGGGTCTGTCTGGAGTGTCTCTCTTCTGGCTGTTGGCTGTGGTGGCTGGGAGCTTGTAGCCACACCTACTGACATGGAGTCTGAGGAATGGGTAAAGGAGCCCAAATCCCTGCTCCAAGTATGGCCAGCGTGGCCCCCTCCATGCTGAGCGAGCCCTAGGAGCTATGTAGGAAACGGCCAGGGGGCTGGCCGAAGGGCTTGCTGGAATTTTAAAAGAATTTCTTGGTACCTCTTTGAGTGTTTGTTTGTTTGTTTTTCCCCTTAATGTGACCTTAAGCATTGTACTATAGTTAATATACTTTAGAGAGAGTTTTACACATTTCTAAAGTAGAGGATCTTCTTTTCGAATTTATGCCTTCACTCTGATCTTATGTTGTCCAATTATTTTACTTCCTGAAAACAAAAATCTATGCATATGTATGCATGCATGACTATGCATTTCAAATCTTTATGTTAAATTTAATAAATGGAGTACCTCAAAACCACTAAAATTCACATTAAAAACTGCTTAGAATAGTTAAAATTAAGTAAAACTTAATCATCAGGAGGCATGTTTGAGACAAGTTCACATTGTCATGTGTTGGTAAGAATAGCTCAACTATGTTATCACAATGGTTGGGTTGCAACTCAGAGATATTATTTTTTCAAGACCTTTAAGGTGACTCTATATCAGGAAATCTACATACCAAGCAAGTACAACATTGATTTGAGGTATAAGTAGCTAGTCCTTTATAATAATAACTTGCTTAACTGAGTTACTCAGCTGCACAGTGTATTAAGAATTTTAAAATAGGTTTTGTTTTACTTATATAACTCTGCCCATCTAAAACCCATCTGGAAAAGAAAAACAAAATTTTCACCAAAAATTTTTCCAAGTCCTAGAAAGAATTTAGAAAGGAAACTATTAGTAAAGGGGTAATGTATAGACAGTTAAATATCTAATTTTTCAGCATCACCTCTCTAAAATATGAAGGTATAGCATTAATTCTAGACTGGGGAAACCAATGAACACCCTCAAAAAACTAAGAATTGACCTTCCATATGCCTGAGCAATTCAACTCTGGCCAACTACTCCAAGGGTCTAAAACTTCTAACCCAGAAAAGATATTTGTTTTCCTATGTACATTGCAGCATTATTCTCAATATTTAAGATCTGTAAACAACTCAAATATCCAAGACAAATGAATGCATAATGAACCATGGTATTTACACAATGAAATATAACTTTATAAAAAAAGACAAAATCACGCAATTTGTAGATACAGAGATGAAACTGGTGGGTATTATGCTGTGCATAGTCAGCCAACAGAAAGGTAAATACACATTGTTCTTTTAATATGTGGAATATAAAGAAGCATCACAGGTGAATAAAAAGGCGAAAAGCAGCATAATATAAGAACATATATACTGCAGTGAGATCTGGGGGGTAGGGAGAGCCTGCTAAGATGTGTGGAGAAATTGAGTGGGGCTGACTCCTAGACAGTGGTGGAGGAAAATAGACACCTTGGTTGTTGGAGATGCTGCTGGGGTCCCAGACAGCATCAGGACAGAAGTTCTCTTCTACCTCTGAGGACACCGGGGAACAGATGAAAACTCACGAGTCCAGGGTGCAGTTCAAAAAAGGCTTTTAATAGTACAAAAACTCTACCAATATAATGAACAAACTGTAGCTCTGGTCTGAACTTAGACCATAGAAAAGAGCCTGAGTCTCCCACCAAAGAGGGAGGATCTCACCCGAGAGGAGTCCTACCCAAAAGAAGGAGCAAAGGCCAAAGAGCAAAAAGCCAAAGGTCACAGAAACCAAAAGCTGAAAGCAAAAGGCCAAGGGGCCTCAAGTTAGTCCCCTTATATATACCAAAGTAATCTGATTTGTGACAGAGAGGGTCATGTCAACAAAGAACCCTAAACAGACTGTAGAAGAGCAGTGCCACAACCTATTGCAGGTATAAACAAAGGTTATGCCAAGGACTAATACAAAGAGGGGGGGAGAGAGAGAGAGAGGGAGAGAGAGAGAGAGAGAGAGAGAGAGAGAGAGAGAGAGAGCTGATATAAAGTAATACATCTTAATTTCATGAGCTTCATGTAATCTAGATGGTACCCACAAGGTCCTTCTTATTATTATCTGCACCAGGGTGATTCTGAGTATCTTGTTCTCGTGTACTGAAAGGGTCACACTCACCTTCTTAGAGCAAACTAGTATGATCCTTCCTATAGTCTTCCTATAGTCTCAACGTAGCCAGGGTGGTAGTTTCCTGGTAAATTCTAACTGCCCCACTCTGGGTGCAGTGGGTATAAAGAGGAGCTGTGCCCAATCTAGAAAACATAGAAGTCTTAGTAGATGTATAAGTCAGAAGTTATTCAATCAGGGTGACTTCTGTAACTGCCACACCCTCTAGCAGTGTTTACATAGAAGAGAGGTCTCATTAGAATGATCCTTGGCTTAAATAGATTAAGCTGTGAGTGGGCACAACACCAAAGCTCCCAGATTAGCTAGATCTGTCATCCAATACCTGGTGATATTGTGGTATTGGAATGATGCATTCATGAAATCCTAAAACTAACAGTATTGTAAAATTGTAAATAATTATGACTAAAATTTTAGAAATGTTTAACTTATCCTTAGGAGATGCTTCTGCCAGGAGAAAAGATACTCTAAAAATATTGAGTAAAGGTAGCAATGCAGAAGTAAAGATGGAGAAATAGTTATTTAGCTCTCCTTTAATCCATTTTTGTCAAATATTGTTTCAAATATGAATGTATTTGAAAAGGTTAAATGTCATGCCATGAACTATCTTCCCTGGTCCAAGTATACCAAAGCTGTTTTCTCCATAGATAAAGTAGACTTAAATAAATCTTAGATCATAGGAAACAAATAACAATATTTATTTCAAAGACTTTTGATATCAGACTTAAAGTTTAAACAATGTAGGACCTATAATAGAGCCCAGTTCTTCCTTTCACAGCTTTCCATTTGCAGTTCTAGCTATACGTATCCTCATTTTTAGTTTTCACAGAAATAAATATCCCAGGGCTCTGATGTTCTTTTTCTCTCCAGAAATGAGACTAGATGCGGTTTCTTTCCTCCCTAGGTCTTCCATCAAGGATGTTTAGAACAGAGTGTTGAGCTTAGAGTAACAGAATGGGAAGAACCCTTTTTTCCTTGTTACTGGTGCCTCAGATACCACAGTGTCGAGATCACATATCTTAATCATTTTGGAATAGAAGTAAATCTGAGTTTTTGCTACCAATTTCATTCATTTTTATTTACTTATGTGGTGTCCTGTCAACTTTCATATATCTAGAAAGAAATAGAACTTTAATGTCAAACAGGAAATAAATATGATCTTGTATTTAATTATTCAAAATATAAAACAAAACATTTGGCCTGGGTTCTCCTACACCTTGTTTACTTAATGGTCTCCAAGTGAATAAAATGAAGTAGCCCAGTGTGAGTGATAGCTAAATGTTCAGTGGCAGATGAAACAACAGAATGCAAGGGAAAGGCTGAATAGTTACTGTAGTGGGTAAAGAATTCACCTTGCAGGCTGCCGCTTAGGTTTTATTTCTACCAGGAAAGATCACTGAATGCAGAAATATGAGAAAGATCAGAGCACTTCTGGGCATAGCCCAAAAAAAGAAATAAACATAAAATGCCAGAAAACAATTGTATTTATCTAAATAGTTAAAGCAAAAGAAGATTTTTTTTCACTATCACTATCACTATCTTCCCGTTCATCATCTATTTGCTAGAGCAGGCACTAGTAATATCTCCATATGTCCTGACTCATGCTAGTAGAGCCAAGGACATCGGCTTGCTACAGGAACATGAAGAGTCTCAAACCTATATATTAGGTCATGGGAATGACCTAATATAATTGTTACTGGTATTTGGTATATCAAATACGACACTAGCAGCTTGCCAGGCATACTCTTGTAGTCACCTCCAAATAAAGCATTTATTTTATTTATCATACATTTTAAAGTATACATTTTTAAATACTTTTTTAAAGTGTACAAGCAAAAAAATTGTTTGACTCAACATATTCTTCATTATGAGGGGAGCTCTTGAAAATCAAAACATTGATTAAAATCATAATATTAAATTAACTTGTTTAATTTCTATTTTCCAATAAAGAAAATAGAAAGAGACTCACAGACATGGGGCAGAGCTGCTACTGGCTCTCCCTGTGCCCAGCCGCTCACAAGGCACCCGGGAAGGATGGTGGGTTCTAGCCCTGGCCTGCCACCCCAGCAGAGCCTCGCAACAAGAGCGACGACTCCCCACTCCATGAGGGCCTCCCTTTTCCACATCCGGACTTCCCCACTCGTCAGAACTCCACCCAGCAGACCAGCCTATCACAGCCCGGCTCATCCAGATCCACCCTGCAGCAGTCTTTTTTAAATCCGTCCCAGGTATGCTGATCCAGAGACTCACAGACATGGGACAGAGCTGCTACTGGCTCTCCCTGAGCCCAGCCACTCACGAGGCATCTGGGAGGGATGGCGGGTTCTAGCCCTGGCCCGCCACTCTAGCAGAGCCTCACAACAAGCCAGATGAACCCTCACTCCCTGAGGGCCTCCATTTTCCACATCGGACTTCCCCCTCGTCAGAACTCCACCCAGCAGACCAGCCTATCACAGCCCGGGTTGCGCAGCCGCTCTGGCTGAGTGGTTCATCAATAAATATTCGAGATTAGAGGTGACTAGAAAAGTGTGCCACCCACACAGCATAGCCTGACAAGCTACCCATGTCGTATTTGATATGCCAAATACCAGTAACAATTATAGACCTCGTTCCCATGACCTCATGGAATGGTTTGATGCTCTTTATGTTCCTGGAGCAAGCAGGTGCCCTTGGGCTCTACTTGCATGAGACAGGACATATGGAGATGTTACTGGTGCCCGCTCGAGCAAATCAATGATGAACGCGAAGACAGTGATACAGTGAATTTTGGTTACCACTAAAAGATCAGGATATATGTAAAAATGTTTTTCTTAGTCTGTAGGACTTTTAAAGTTTTTATACAAGTTTTATTTCATCTCAATTTTTATGCATTGTCACCTGAATACTGAAGTTTCAGATTCTTAGACACAATCCTTTAAGATTAGTTAATTTTATTTAGAAATCATTTACCTAGTTTTAGTCACTGAGAAGAAATGTGTCTCTTTTACCCTGTCTTTTCAAGTTCTTCAAAGTTGGACCTAAGTTCCAGAGTTAATTTTACAGATGATAGATAGAGGCCTTGTGTCTAGCTATGTGTTGGAGGACAGGTTTAGCTATTCTGGGAGTTTTGTTTTTTTGCCCACTTTCCAGCTTAATCTATTTAAACCAAGGTTCATTCTAATGAGACCTCTCTTCTATGTAAACACTGCTAGAGGGTGTGGCAGTTACAGAAGTCACCTTGACTGAATAACTTCTGACTTATACATCTACTAAGACTTCTATGTTTTCTAGATTGGGCACAGCTCCTCTTTATACCCACTGCACCCATCTTGGGGCAGTTAGAATTTACCAGGAGACTACCACCCTGGCTACGTTGAGACTATAGGAAGACTATAGGAAGGATCATACTAGTTTGCTCTAAGAAGGTGAGTGTGACCCTTTCAGTACATGAGAACAAGATACTCAGAATCACCCTGGTGCAGATAATAATAAGGACCTTGTGGGTACCATCTAGATTACATAAAGCTCATGAAATTAAGATGTATTGCTTTATATCAGCCCTCTCTCTCTCTCTCTCTCTCTCTCTCTCTCTCTCTCTCTCTGTGTTTTACATAAGAGATAATCTCTGGATTAGTCCTTGGCATAACCTTTGTTTATACCTGCAATAGGGTGTGGCACTGCTCTTCTACAGTCTGTTTAGGGTTTTTTGTTGACATGACCCTCTCTGTCACAAATTGGATTACTTTGTTGTATATAAGGGCACTGGCTTAAGGCCCCTTGGCTTTTTCGCTTTTGGCTTTTGGCTCCTCAGCTTTCAGCTTTTGGCTCCTGTGGCTTTTGGCTCCTCAGTCTTTTGCTTTTGGCTTTTTGCTCTTTGGCCTTTTGCTCCTTCTTCTGGGTAGGACTCAGCTTGGGTGAGATCCTCTCTCTTTAGTGGGAGACTTAGGCTCTTTTGTATGGTCTAAGTTCGGACCAGAGCTAGAGTTTGTTCATTATACTGGAGTGCTGTGGAAGAGCTTTTGTACTATTAAAAGCCTTTTGGAACTGCACTGGACTCATGAGTTTTCATCTGTTCCCCGGCATCCTCGGAGTAGAAGAGAACTTCTCTCCTGACACTGTCGGGGACCCGGTGGCTTCCCCGACAACTATGCATATCGATAAAAGAATATATAAGTCATATGAATACATTCCATTAATGACCTTGTTGTAAATTCCATTTTTTGCCACATTCAATAACAAGCTCTCACTTAAAATGCTTACTGTGTACACTACCCTTAAAAATCACCCAGAATTTGCAGAAAAGACTAATACTCTGAAATATACTGCAGTTATTTGGTTCAACCAAGGGTTTCATAGTGCAAAGCCTTTAAAAATATATTAAGTGAAATCTAAACCAAAAAAAACCCCTCTAATTTTACTCACTTTCTCACAATTATCTATAAAGTTCAGGTTGCTGGAATTTGACTATTAGTGACTTTGCTGTCAGTTCCCCTTTTTGAAAATTATTTCCTAGGTACTTCTCCCATTGGACTTTACAAGATACTTCTATTGAATCCTAGAAGGTCTTTTATGAGGGACTAAATATGATTTTGCATCAGTTTCACTTCATGTAAATTTGTTGAATCACTTGTGGTGATAGGTCCTTAGCCTAGTTTCAAAGCCTATAGACTTGCCAACTACTTAGACACTGCAGAGATATGACCTCAGCATTGAAGTGCATAAGCTCCAGCCAAATGCTGTCCCAAGCTCTTTATCTTGGATTTTCTGTTACAGAAATGAGATAGACCACCTGGCCCCAGGATAGACTAGTCCTGAATATTTAACACAGTTCCAGATACAGTTCATTTGAAGATTTTCATCTGCTCTTTTGTATCTGACCTCTTTGATAATATATGAAATAAAGGCAATTCATCATTGCACCAAATATTGTATTACATTATCCTGTGATCAATATTTTGACTCAATTGGCATGAAATCTGCAAGCATGACAAGAAGCAAAGTCAAAGAAAATATAAACTCCAGAATTCAGCTCATTCTAGGCAGAAAACCTACTTAGGGTGTTTAACAACTATGTACAGATAGACACATAAAGCAAAATAAATCTTTGTCATATTTTGAAGTATTTTGAAATATTGCTAGATTGCTCTTTGGTCATTGAAAGACTTTATTTTTTCTCTTCTGATTGCCATCAAAACTTCTATCTCAGATAGCAGCTATCAGTAGTTTATGCTAAGTGAGCAAAAGCCAATGTAAATTAACTCAGTTCAAATGAATTCTCAACTCAACTGACTCACTGCTTTGTTGTATCAGCCTCTAATGGCAGAAAAAATAAGCAATGCAGAGAATCAGGGAAGGGTGAAAAAGGGCTTTTCATTCCTTCAAAAGAGGTCTATTACTGACTTTCTCAAAGGTAATATAACTGAAGCACTGTTTTACTCCATTAGCGACGTGGCGTTAGATGATCATTTCTATGACATTTGCTTATTCTTAAATGTAGAAAACTGCAGCACAATTCTTCATGTAGCTATTTTTCTATTGTTACTGGTGTCTGTGTGTTCCAGTTTGTCTGCTCATGCTAAATTCAAATATATGATGAAAAAAAGGGTAAATATGAGTTTTCCTACTATAAAATAAATAGGGAAGTCTAGTTTCTCTAGCTATTTAAGGTATAAATAGAAGTAAATAAAATTTATTAAATAATGAAAAATAAAAAATTAAATAGTACATAAATAAAATCAATTCTAAATGTTAATGTTTTCTGAGTGTGCTGGGTTCTATCATTTCATTATATCTTTTCTCATAGGGGTGCTGCTGGGTTCCCCCAACAGTATCAAGACAGTAGTTCTCTTCTGACTCCAAGGCAGCAGGGAACAGATAAAAACTCACAAGTCCAGTGCAGTTCCAAAAGGCTTTTATTAGTACAACAAGCTCTACCACTGCAATCAAATATAATGGAAGACCTCTAGCTCTGGTCAAACTTAGACCATACATGAGGGCCCAAGTTCCTACCAAAAAGGATCCCACCAAAGTGGATCCCACCAGGAAGAGCCAGTACCTCAAGACAGTCCCCTTATATACACAGAAGTAATCCTAACTTCAGGGACGGTCCTGTCAACAAAGATTAACTGAACACCTTCTAGAGAGTAGAAAGGTGTAGAAGGGTACCACACCCCTAATACAGGTCTAAACAAATGACTAAGACAAGGACTAATCCCTTTTGCAGAGGTTATGTGATTATCTCTTATGTAACACACTGGAGAGAGGGGGTTGGTATAAAGTAATACATCTTAATTTTCATGGGCTTCATGTAATATAGATGGTACTCACAAGGTCCTTCTTATTTATTATCTGCACCAGGGTGATTCTGAGTATCTTGTTCTCTGTATACTGAAAGAATCACACTTGCCTGCTTGAGGGCAAACTAGTATGATCCTTCTTATATTCTTAAAGATAGTCTCAATGTAGCCAGGGTGGTAGTCTCCTGGTAAAGTCTAACTGTCCCATGCTGGGACTAAAGAGGAGTTGTGGCCAATTTAGATAACATAGAAGTCTTAGTAGGTATATAATAAGTCAGAAGCTACTCCTTGGAGTCAAGGTGACTTCTGTAACTGCCACACCCACCATCAATGTCAATATAGAAGAGATCTCATTAGCATGAACCTGGTTTAAGAACATATAAATAGATTAAACTGTGAATGTGTAAAACAGCAAAGCTCCCATGATAGCAAGGCCTGTCATCCAACATTTTCTTATATTATTAGCAATTTGGAAAAGACTTTATTTTATTTTTGTTTTACTAGATACTAACTTTAAGTGAGAATATAGTAAACATTGATGGTAGTAATGCAGGAAACTTTAGAGAAGTCAGAGAAGTATTTTAAGAGTAATGTATTTGAGATAAAGATAAATTATACTTAAAGTTTGCTTATGTGGTAATTTCTAAAAAATTTTTGCTTGCTCCTGTATTACATTTATTTTCGAATATGTAAGTAAATTGAATTCCAAAGTAATCCTGAATCATGAATATAGCACTCTATAAAGCAAAAAACAGAATTTATGAAGGTCCCTATTCAACAGAATGCTATTTAAAAAGTAATCTACATCAGAAAGTGCAACAATACTTTAAATACAGGAAATGTTGAAGTACCTTAATAATGAAGTGGTCTAAATTGCCTGAATTTAGGCAAATGTTACTTACATAGTTCTTTGAGAAACAGCCAGTCTCACTACCTTCAAGAAATAGAGTGAAGAACTCACATATATTTCTATATGAAGGGAATTTGAGAAATTTTTCCTTTGTTGTGAAAGTGCTAAAAAAGGATATATATTGGATTCATAATTAGGCTTTCTACTTTTTATAGATAAATTGAATGACTGAAATTTCACAAAATGCTATTTTTGAGATTTTCTCAATTTCCCTTTGTTTTTAACTACTCAGTACACACAATCTGCAAAGAAGGTAAGCAAAATAAATGAATGATAAATTACTACAATAGCAATAATCATACTAAAGCCCATGATTCTGGCCAGTAAAGAGACTAATGGAAAAGACTGCACACACAAATGCCCTTATGGATTCAAAGGGAAGACACAGAGATGAAGCAACTAATCACTTAGTACCAATGCTTGAGATACCTACATTTTGTGAAAGACTGCTAAAGAGCCAGATGTAATTTTTATGTAAGGTAATATCCACGAAGAATCTTGTGGACCATTACTTCAATTTCCTATAGTAGAAATAATGATTATTTCTAAGTAATATATAGCTATTTTAATTTCATTGTCTGTAGCAATTAATTACACTGTATAGATTTGTTCTAGTTAAGCGATTATGTTCTATGTAATACATTTTATTTTCAAATATTTTATTTTCAAATATTTTCACTAACTTGAACATTTTTGAGTACTGAGCATGTTCATAGGAATTGACAGTGAACTTAACACATCTATCCAAACCACATTCTTGCTCTCAAAATAAAATTAAAGAAAATAATAAAACAATCTTAATTAAAGGATTACAGCTTTAGTAAGTACTTGTTTTCTTAATCTGCATACACATACACACATACATACATTTAATTCCTACTATATGACTGGCTCTGGCCCAAAGTCTGGGTTTATAATCATCACCAAAACCTTGTTTTCATGAACCTTCCATAAAATCCACACAAAATTTGAGTTTTAAATTAAAATTTAAAGCACGAGGGAGAGTTTTAATAAACAGTCTAGCATCCTGAGCATATGAAAAAAATCTTTTTGCAAATGATAATAATATCAAAAATCATGACAATAAAATGGAGAAATGAGATGTTTTATTGCAACTTGAATTTAAGGAATGAGGTTAGAGCTGTGACATGAGCCACGGGTGACAAATACAAGTGGTAGAATTAATAGGGTGCGAAAGATGGCTAGTTTTAGGAAATCATCTTCTTAACAAAAATTCCAAGATCAGGATAATTCTCTGGGCAAGATGGTTTTGGTTTTATAGAATAATATACAGCAGAAAATGTGCTCCCATGAAAAGGGTAGAGTAAAACTGTTTAAGGACTTTTAGAGAGAGGACCAATGTAGGCAAAAATAGAATAAGAAATGCATGACTATAAATAAGGGTGCTTGCTGTTTGCAATGTGAAATATGCCAGCTTCCACTCTTACTAAATTTTGATGTGCTTACTCACCATCCTTAATGTCACTGTCTACTTAAACAATAACTCACATATTGGGAATCAGGGTGGGGGAAGCGATATTATGTTGAACAAGTGGCCTATGAACTCACTCAGGCTGCACAGGAGACCCTAAACTTTGGGAGGTCAATGTGTGTTTGTTTTCTCACCTGATTGATTTTGTGGTTAAATTACCACAGTTGGTAAATCTGGAATGTGAATTAGTTAATCATTGTGCAGATGACTATCTCAGCTGCATGCAGCTATGTGGATAATCTCGGAGAGAGAACAATTAGGAAACTTGCAATAGTCAAGGGAGAGAATGAATAGGTACATTAACTGTGCAGCAACAATGATATTCCTGTACAGTGCAGCATGGAGCCATGTATTTCTGATGTGCTTAAGATCCTACAATATTCATTTTCTTTTGTATTGCTTCTTTTGCCTATATTCTAAAACATACTTAAATAATTTAGAAAAGCTCAAGAGGGAGGGAAACAGGGGACATTGGTGGTAGGAAATGGGCACTGGTGGGGAATGAGTGCTGGAACACTGTATGACTAAATCCCAAACATGAAAATCTTTCAATTGTATCTCACTGTGCTATAATAAAAAAATTAAAGCTCATAGATAATATGATTTTATATCTGAATTATTTCCAAATATAAAAATCAGAGCAAACAGTAAAGATAAAAAAACCGTCCAGAATTTTAATTATTTATAAAAATTCCCTTATTATTCATCTTCCAAAAAAGTTCCAGAACATTTTGTCTATTTTTAGGACATTTGAACTTTAGAATCATTTTATCAATTTTAACGTCAATCCTTGCAATTATGTTAGACTCATATTACATACAAAATTAATTTGTTTAAATGATATCTTCAAAATATTTCATCTTATTTCTAGGAATTTGGCATGTTGATCCAATTATTAAAGTTTTTTATATCTTAGAGTTTTATAGCTTTTTTTCTGCAGTTTTTTGATCTTAGAAGTTTTAGATGAGGTTTTAAATTATTATTGTAAACTGAATTTTTATTGGTTGATACAGAAATAAATTTGCATATTTTATAACCAATGATTACTAAATTATTTTATTAATTTTAAAGTGTTTACTGATATCATGGATAATAGTACATTTAAAATACATAAATAATATGTTCTAATATTTTTATATCAAAACTTTAAAATTTCACAGATACTGAACACAGCAACTCACATATGATTACCATGAGTTCTACCCTGAGACTCATCTATTCCCTCTTAGTTTGATAGTATCTCATTTTCAGGTAAATCATCATATTGCATTTGCCTTGGCATAAATTCATGATTTTTTGTTTTGAAAATATTGTCTTGAATTTAATATATAATATTTTTCTAGTTTTTTAAAGAATTCTGTTGCTAACTATAAAAAATAGTTCTTATCAATTTGTGATACTTATTATCATATACAAATATATACAACATTTATCCATTGATCAACCTATATACAAAAGATTTCTGAATTTAAAAGCATGTCTTTATTTGCATGAAGAACAACATGTGACAATTAGAATGGGAAGGAATGGGAGTGAAGATAGAAAGTTGGCAACTATATCACCTCCACTTTGCTGATGACAGGATCTAATAACACCAAAATTAGCCAAGTGGCAAAAATGCTGGCTGACTTCAGCAGTGAATGTAGAAAGGTAGGTCTACAGCTGAATCTGAACAAAACAATGTTCATGAAAAATGAACTAGTTCCAGATGCTGCATTCACTCTCAACAGAACAAACATCTCTGAATGCAGCAGTTATGTGTATCTAGGTCGAGAAGTCAACATGATGAATGATCCAGCACCTGAGCTGTGCAAGAGGAAGAGAGCAGTGTGGAATGCCTTCTTCAGCATTGAAGAAATAACTAAAAGGAAAAAGAACCTCAGGCTCTGGGCACATCTTTTCGACTCTCCACCCTTCTCCCTACATTAACATACGCCTCAGAGACCTGGGCCCTATGAAAGCAGGATGAGAACACTGTTTGGGTCTCCCAAAGGGGAATCTAAAGAGCTATGCTTGGAATATCATGCCTCACTCAAGTAAGAGAAAAGAATTCGGAGTTCCAACCTCGTTGATGATTGAGAGTCAGGAACGCTTTTGTTTGCCAAGGCATCGAAAATCAGATGGGCTGGATATGTAATGCAACTTGGACACGACTGTTGGATCCCTCGGACTGTCAAAAGATTACATGGCCACCCACCTACAATATGGTCAGACTTCCGTCAAGACCCTGAACAAACAGTTTGAGGCTCTTCATATTCCTGCAGCAAGCAGATGCCATTGGGCTAAACTGTCATGTGACAGGGACAAATGGAAATATTACTGGCACCCACTTGAGCAAATCAATGAATAATGGGGTGTCAAGTGATCAAGTGATCAAGTCTTTATTTGCAGTACATGTTATTTTAAAATAGTTAAGTATTTCATTCTTAAAATCTTTACATTTTTGTCTTCAAATCATAAGTTGAATAATGAAAATCTTGTGCTTTCATTTATTCAATTATTTTTAAATTGTTAATTAATTGAATGTATTTATTCTCAAGAGCTAAAAATTCTATACTATTTCCTTAAATAAGAGAAAGGGGTATCATTAATCTTTTCACCACACTCCTTTCATTTAATCTTAGGAATTTATGATAAAGTACACATGTGTCACATAAGTATTTATGTCTCTCTTATATTGACAAATTTAAACCATTTTGTCATGTTTCCATCATAGAAGACTGTCAACAATCTTGTTGACATTTCCTTTAGTCTGTATATCTATTATATTTTGCAGTACTGAACTTTTAATTGAGCTATTTTTTCAAGGTAAAGTGGTTAAGTATGATATTACTGTTTGGGATCACCAGTTTACCTCATTCTCAACTTCTGGTTGTTTCTCTTACTCATTGAATATTTACTTAACTGCTAATATGTGAAAGAAAAAAAGATACTGCACATTAAGTAATTTTGATAGTGAAATAAATTACAATATGTAGGTAGACTAATACAATGGCATTGTAAGTGCTAATAAGCCTATTAACATTTATAAATATTATATAGGGTGGGGTTTGATCTGATCCAGACACCACTTGATCTCATGAGCATTTCTGAGTGTAACCTTGGAATCCCCATTCTTGCATATTGCTTAGTGTTGCCCAGGAAACTCCTTCTGTAGAGACCTGCATATTCCACTATGTCTTGGGTCAGTATTAAAATGGCTCTAAAAAGGGTATACCTAGCAGTGTCTGGTGAAATACCCTACTCTTGTTTCCAACCCTGTCAGTTGAGAGCTCCTGGAGTAGATAACATGCTTAGGAGTAAGTTTAGAACACAGGTGAAAAACTTATACATACACTCAAAACTATAAGACTTGATTTTTAAGAAATACAAGGATATTTCAAGTCCCTGTATTGGAAGACTATAAGTTGTTAAAAATAAGCATACTACGGGGCGGAGCGATAGCCCAGCAGGTAGGGCATTTGCCTTGCAGCGGCCGGCGTATGCCAGCCTGGGTTCGATCCCGGCATCCCATATGGTCCCCCTGAGCACCGCCAGAAGTAATTCCTGAGTAAAGTGCCAGGAGTAACCCCTGAGCATTGCTGGGTGTGACCCAAAAAAGAAAAAAAAACATACTATATAAAAGTTACACATTTTCACAATTTCTATCAAAATACAGGGAGAATTTTGGGACCAGTATATAGTATTGTGGGTAGGCTGATTGCTTTGCACAAAACTGACTCAATTTCAGTTCCAAGTAATTTATATGGTTCCCGAGCATCACCATGAGTAATCTGCAAGCACAGAGCCAGAAATAAGCTTTGAGCATTTCCGGGTGTAGCCCCCAAAAACAAGCAAACAAACAAACAAAACTGATTGGAGTTTTCAAGGAACTACAGCAAAATATTTAAAAATGTGTAGGAAACTGAGGGGAAACTCTGAGACATCCTGCACAAAATCTGGGAGCACGGTCAGGGATCCCCTTCTGCCCCAGGGGATTGGAGGCAAGTGGATGGTGAAAGACGCAAGAATCTGGAAAAGTTTTTAAATGCTTTACTTAACACAGGTTCAGGTATACAAATAAACAATAGGAAAAACCCCAAACCTAGGGTTCTCAGCTGGGCCCCAGCCACCTATAGGCCAAGATGGCTGTCACCATGAGTTAAAGTCCTGCAGAGAGGAGACAGCCAGTGGCACCAGCAGAAAGGGGGAAAAGAGAGAGTCTGAGAGAGAGGAAGCAGGCTAGATTTATATCCCTGCAACCCAGACCTCCCACTCCTATGGAAAGCCATCAGGGTTGAAAGGGTTGGCCACCTGATGGTGTGACTGACTGGGAGCCTCAGAACACTGCACCTATCAAGGAAAACTCTGAGATACCGGTCCTATGCAAAAGCAAGGGTTTTATTCGGGTATACCCGAGCTCATAGCATGACCACAAGCAGTCAGCGGCTAAGAGCCCTGAACCCTTCCGGGGGAATCTTTTAAGGGATAATTCCCGTGGCTACAGAGAAGCCCACACATAACCATCCAATAGATTTAAAACATTACACCAAGGTCTGTGCAGGCAGCCAATCACTTTGTAACAAGTTACCATCACTACCAATTGGGTCACACTTAATACTTCTTTCTATATTTGGTGCAGCTAGGCACACGTGTGGGATTGCAGGTCAGCAACGGCTATCCATATGTACAGGAATGCAATTCAAGCCAGATAGCAGGTTCTGGGCGGGGGTCTCCCCAACCTCTAACAGGAATTTGTTCTGGGCCTTTTGTAGATAGCAGGATGAAAAGGTCACTTAGGCCCTAAATTGGTAACTTTCCATGAGTAGGCCTGCCCTGGTTGAGGAGGGGGTCACTGCCTTCTTTCAGGGTCAAATGCCCTCAGGTAATTTCTCCCAGGACCTCACCTAGGCCCTTTGAGATGTTAATGTAGCTGAGCCAAGATCTGCCTTGGAAATGCCTCTGCAGGGTAGAGAGAAGGGGTTTCTGAGATGAACTGTATCTCAGAATACAAAGGCATGCCTCTGTATCAAGGAATATATTATAGCCAGTTAAATATTTCTCTAAGCCTTCACAAAAGTCTCGTCTTTATTTCATTGTTGTTCTGTATATTAGCTTTGAGTTATCAGAGAGCCATGCTTGCTTGCTTGGAAGCAAACAGTATTTCTCTGTGGTCTAATTATTTAGAGATCCAACAAGGCCAGGCAAATATACTGGTAAGATCTAGCTAGTCCCATGATGGTTGTGGCAACATGAGAGAATATTTATACCAGCCAGTATAGAATACATGGTCAAATAAACTGCCACATTCAAACCGATCTCCTCCTTTCTAAAAAGTGGCTTGCAGGAGGCAATTCCAGGCCATATGCAGAGGCTCTGGGCAGGTGTACTGCAACAGGAAACCATAAAAATTTCCAAATAACTGAAAGGATTTTGGGAAAAAATTAAGAAAAACACAGATATTATGTTCTCTTGATACATTAAAAGCAATGGTGATTAAAAAAATATATAACATACCCATAAGTTCACAAATCAAACAATTAGAAATAATTCACTTATTAGTTAAAACTGTCTCTAGCCTGATATTGGAGCGATAACACAACGGTCAGGGTGTTTGCTTTGCACTTGGGCAACCTGGGTTTGAACCCGGCATCACATATGGTCCTTGAGCTCCACCAGGAGTAATTCCTGAGTGAACAGCCAGGAGTGACCCTTGAGTGTAGCTGGGTGTGACCCATAAAAGCAAAGAAAAAAAGGTTATGGTATTAGTGAAGCAGGAATGTCCTGTCACGTCTTGAGGTGCAGAGACGAGACTCCAAAGAAACGATATATTTCCATTAATATTTTTAATGATCACCAGCTGGAGGGGCAACAGTTCTCATCTTGGCAGCTGACTGACCACTCCACAAGGACCCCAACTCTCTTATATCCCATTGACTCAAAGGGCAATATAGCTTAGAGTTAAGCTTTCATGGTTTACATTACAAAGATATTTCACATTATTTGCATAGGACATAGAAATAATAGGAAGGAGACATCCAGGAATCAAAAACCTGCAGGGGATGCTAATGTAGCTAAGGTGAGATGAACAAAAGAACCCACTACAGTTGCTAATTTAGCCTTCCAAACTAGCCCAAGATGGCAAGGTCATGTCAGACAGAAGAAGAAGAAAAACCTGTTTTCTGCAGCGTCCATTATACTCCATCTTGGGCTAGTTATAGCCAACAAGGAAATGTGCAGAGAAATGACCTAGGATAGCCTTGTTTGGCAATTTCACTCAACATGATCCTCTCCATGTCCATCCATTTATAGGCAAATTTCATAACTTCATTTTTCCTAATAGCTGCATAGTATTCCATTGTGTAGATATATCAAAGTTTCTTTATCCAGTCACCGATTCTCAGGCACTCTGGTTGTTTCCGGATTCTGGCTATTGTGAATAATGCTGCTATGAACATATAGGGATGGTGTTTCTGCTGTGTATTTTTGGCTTCCCACGGTATATTTCCAGGAGTGGTATGGCTGGGTCAAATGGGAGTTCAATTTCTAGTCTTTGGAGGAATGTCCATATTGTTTTCCAGAAAGGCTGTATCAGTCGACATTCCCACCAGCAATGAATGAGTATCCCCTTTTCCCCGCATCCAAGCCAGCACTTGTTCTTGCTCTTTTGAGTATGTGCCAGCCTCTGTGGTGTGAGTTGATACCTCATTGTTGTTTTGATTTGCTTCTCTCTGATGATTAATGATGATGAGCATTTTTTCATATGCCTTTTGGCCATTAGGATTTCTTCCTTGTTGAAGTTTCTGTTCATTTCTTCTCCCCCATTTTTTAATGGGGTTGGTTGTATTTTTTCTTATAAAGTTCTACCAGTGCCTGATAGATCCTGGATATTAACCCCTTGTCAGTAGATCATTATGTATTAACATACATAGTAATACATTATTTGATTTTTAAGATCTTGTATTATGTATAAGAACAGTAACATAGTCATCAAATGATTATCACGTAATCCATATGTTTTCCTCCCATATGTCTTTCTAGAAAATAAAAGTGAAAAGTCACATTATCTGTAATTTAGGAATTTTCTGTAATTCTAATTCTGCATCTGCCAACATAAATATCAGAATAAACAGCTAAGACATTTGTTATGTTTGAATAAAATTAAAGTAGTATTAAAAACTGATGCAGGTTTTATATCTAAAATGATAAAGTATATTGAAGAAAACAGGAGTAATAATCTCATAGATATGCAAGCATTTATAAAAATTTCCACATAATAGATATTATTAGTACAAAAAGCAAATAATTTAAAGTTTTCCAAGCATACATTAAAATTTTCTAAAACCTATACTAAAGGTAAACTTAAAATTTTCAAAGCATACATTAAAATTGTTCTAAAACCTATACTAAAGGTAAACCTATATTTATTTTCATCTTTACTTTCTCATACACAGTGTGATCTGATTCAAATACATATTTGTCAAACCAAATATAGCCTATAATAATTTTACTTTGAATTTATGTTTATTCAAAGCCATCTGTTTTGCCAACTAAAATTATTGGCTATATTAACATATTGTACATGATAGATACTATTATAAATGTTTCATATAGTAATATAGTAATTTAATCCTGACAGTCTAATGAAGCAGTATGATGTGTTGCTAATTTTTATTGTACTTCCTTGCAAAGCGACAAAATGATTCTTCTCCAAAGGGCAATAATATTAATGATGTATTCGAGACTTTGGATATAGGACTTGAATTTTTAAATTATATTTTTATTCCAATAGATGTTGAAATATAATTTCTGCTTTATATAACTATATTTTATTAAGCAGTCAAATATTAATGGGCTGGGTAACAATAACAGACATCATTCACAACCAGTGGAGACATTACTGGCAACCGATTGAACAAATCAATGAATAATGGGAAGAAAAGCGACAAGTGACAAAGAGGAATGATTATAGCTTTTTAATATAAATTAGATTACTCTTATCTATAGTTCTTCTCTAAAGGCAGATTTTGTGTAGAATAAGGAACATAACTAGTAGTACGAGCAAACAATTTATATCAAACAAAATGTGGATATGTTAAAACCATGAAGTCAAAAGTCAAAAGAGCATTCAAAAATTACTGATAGTATGTTTTCTGCAAATAAGTATACCTTGGGATTATATGAACATTTGCTGGGATTTAAAATTCTATCAGTGATCAGAAACAGGTAATTAGTCTAGATATATTCTTCAGAATTATATTTAGATTGCTGAGAATGACTATATATCAACTTCTAGTGGAACATCAGCAGCTAATTCCCGAGTTACAGAAATCATGATTTTGCAAGGATAGACTTGGGACAAAAAGATTGCAGTAAACTTGCCAATTTTGTCACTATCTAACACATAAATAATAGAACAAATAATTCAAATAGAGTCAAGTTAACTGTTATATATTCCAACAAATGCAATACTTTATTAGACTCTAAGAATAATTGTTTTAGTCTGTCTTTACTTTTATAGCATGGCTTGAGTAGGTCCAGAATATAGGGAGAAGAATTAAAACAGAATGGGAAAGAAGTTGTTAATCAGAGACCTGGGCCCTACAAAAGCAGGATAAGAATGCTATACAGGTCTCCCAGAGAGGAATCGAAAGAGCTATGCTTGGTATATCACGCCTCACTCAAGTGAGAGAAGGAATCGGAGTTCTAACCACCATTGCTATCCTAGAATCAGGGATGCTGTCTCGCTTGCCAAGGCACCGAAAATCAGATGGGTTGGACATGTAATGCGATTTGGAGATGACCGCTGGACTAGAGCCATTATCGACTGGATCCCATGGGATGTCAAAACATCACGTGGCTGCCCACCTACAAGATGGTCAGACTTCCTTATCAAGACTCTGAAGAAACTGTTTGAGGCTCTGCATATTCCTGAATCAACCAGATGCCATTGGGCTACATTGGCATGTGATAGGGTCCAATGGAAATGTTACTGGCTCCAGCTCGAGCAAATCAATGAATAATGGGATTCAAGTGATCAAGTGATCAATCAATTACCATATGCCACCTAATAAACTTGATCCCTTACAGATGACAAATTCAATAAAAACTTCCCTTACTCAAGCTGGATTTTAACACAAAGTACTAAATGCAGGTTTTGTACACATTTTTTATAACTAATGGCACGATTGTCCTATTTATTCATGGATAGTATATATGCAATCAAATTTCTTCAATTCTTTATTGACTTCATCATAAAGACAAATATAATTTTAATTGTGAGCAACTAGAAGAAAATAAAAATATATGGGACTACATGAAACTGAAGATCTTCTGCACCTCGAAAGAAACAGTGACCAAGATAGAAAGACAGTCCACAGAATGGGAAAGAATATTCACCCAATACCCATCTGATAAGGGGTTAATATCCAGGATATATCAGGCACTGGTACAGCTATATAAGAAAAAACAGCCAACCCCATTAGAAAATGGGGAGAGGAGATGAACAGAAACTTTGACAAGGAAGAAATCCGAATGGCCAAAAGGCATATGAGAAAATGCTCATCATCACTAATCATCAGAGATATGCAAATCAAAACAACAATGAGATATCACCTCACACCACAGAAAATGGCCCATATCCAAAAGGGTAAAAGCAACAAGTGCTGGCGTGGATGTGGGGAAAAGGGGACTCTCATACACTGTTGGTGGGAATGTCGACTTGTACAACCTTTCTGGAAAACAATATGGACATTCCTCCAAAGACTAGAAATTGAGCTCCCCTTTGACCCAGCCATACTGCTCTTGGGAATATACCCTGGAAAGCCAAAAACACACAGCGGAAACACAATCCACACTTTTATTTTCATAGCAGCACTATTCACAATAGCCAGAACCTGGAAACAACCAGTATGCCCGAGAACTGATGACTGGATAAAGAAACTGTGGTACATCTACACAATGGAATACTATGCACC
Organism: Cryptotis parvus; assembly: GCA_021461705.1. Lineage (NCBI taxonomy): Eukaryota > Metazoa > Chordata > Mammalia > Eulipotyphla > Soricidae > Cryptotis > Cryptotis parvus. Next base: position 37,346 of record JAJIBD010011179.1, read on the forward strand.
TGTCAGAAAAAATGAAGTTATGAAATTTTGCTATAAATGGATGGATATGGAAAGAATCATGTTGAGTGAAATTAGTCAGAAGGAAAGAGAGAGACATAGAATGACTGCATTTATTTGCATGACATAAATATACTAGGTGATCTTACCGAAAGTGGAAATTACCACAAGCGTGTGGGAGTCAGAGGTTAGTTTAGATAGAGAAGGTAACATGTGTGAATAAATGTCTAAAGTTCTGATGCTAACATAGAACTTAGCATTAAATACAGACAAAAAATGCAAATGATGGCTTCTAAGTGTATCGTAGTGCAACCCACAATGTGTGGGAGAAGGAGGAGAGAGAGAGGGAGAGAGAGAGGATATAAAGAACCTGCCATTTAGGCGGGATGTGGGAGGGGGAGGGAGTTGGGGACATGGGTGGTGGCTGGGGGCACTGGTGGAGGGGGGGTGCTGGAACACTGTGTGACCGAAACCCCAAGCGTGAACAGCATTGTAATTGTATATCTCACGGTGGTATAATAAAATGTTAAAAAAAAGTACACCCAGTGTTGTAATTATGTGCATAAGAAACTGTTACTAACAGTATTGTAAACCTCAGAATCTCAATCATTAAAAATATTTTTAAAGGAAAAAATATAATTTTAATTGTGGAAGATAAGTAGGCTTGCTACTTGTGACACAGAAACATTAATTGGGTGAGGTTCATAAGTTATCCTCTCATTTCTATATCTGCCAATTATGAAAGTGTATAAAAACTTAAAAGCCAAATAGCAGACACAATCACAAAGCAATACATTTACTTCATTTATAACAACAAAAAGTTGTCATATACTTTTCCCTAATGATAAATACATATCTATCTATGTATCTATTGATAGATAATATGTAGATATCTATCTATATTGATATTTATCTATATAGATATATAGCGAGAAATAGATATCTTTGCCCCCAAATATCTACTTATCAATGTATGTATATAAATATTGAGATAGATATATACAAAAATATAAAAATATCTAATTATCTAGATAGAGATTGGTAGATGGATGGATGGATGGATAGACAGACAGACAGACAGACGAATGGACAGATGGACGGACGGACAGACAGACAGAAGGAAGACAGACAGACAGATAGACAGACAGACAGACATAGACAGATATTTGGAGACAAAGGTATCTATATATCTATCTATATATAAATAGATTGGGGTACACTCAGTGTTACCTCAAGGATTACTCTTGGTAGTGTTTAGGGAAACACAAGCAGTGTCAGGGCTTGCCAGTCATGTGTAAGATAGCTCCCTACCTGTTGCTCTATCTCTCTGTCTCCCAATAAATATTTTTGAGTTATTTCCAGGATGCTATATCATATACTAAAAGCAAAGCAAATACTAGAAATATCAAGAAAAGGAAATGCTTATTGGATTTACAGGAAATTAATTTTTTTTAAAGAAATATACAGTGTATTGCAGATAGTGATAGGGCTTCAAAAGAAAAATACTTGAAGGACATAGCAACTAGATGTTTGTTTTGGTCATCTATATTAGCTTTTGTTGGAAAGATTTCTTCTCTAAGAAGTTTGTTTTGTACAAGAATCTTAAAAGGAGTGAAGGGATGAATGTGCTGATATCTGATGGAAGAGAGAAACAGGCAGAGGGAATAAGAGTTATAAGAGTATTCTTGGTGTGTTAGAGTTATAGCAAAAAGGCAATATAGCTTGCAAAGTTAAGGAATATTACAAGTTTTTCACATAGTTTTAGAAGTCTATTAGTTACGTTAAGAGCTGTAGTTTTAATTTACAGAAAACCACAGGAAGGATTTTAAATAGTATAACAGTTCTTCTGACGTAGTTTAATATTGTATTCTGGCTATCATATTCTGAGGAAAAAATATGTTTAGTGGTGACATTATTTGAAACCTATAAAGAATTAAACTATTATTATCAATCCTGAATAGTGGTGAGTTGAAATTTAGGGACAAATGCATGATAAAGAAGAGTACTGAATTTGAGGACACTCTAAATTCCACCATTTTTTACCCACTAATTTTTTCTATCCACTGACAAATGAGGCAGTGTGTTAACTTTACACTAATAAATATGAATAAAAGTGATGATTTAGCTCACAATATCATTGAGTTCTTAGCAGCATGTGCACAAGTAACAAACTTCTTAGATGAATTAGCATAAGGTTCCTTATGTTCACTGTTGGAAAAGCATACAACTGGGAGAAGCAATGCTTTTTGTTGACTAACTGTGCTGCCAGAATAAAAGTGTAGATATAATGCATGTACAGTTTCTTCTCTAAAGCAACAAGTTTAGACAAGATTTATCTTTTTCTTCAGTAGAGGTCCCTCTATGAGAAAGGAAACATACATTTTGAAAATTGTTCTGTACCCACTTTAAGAATATTCTTGTGAGTGATTTGTCCATTTTGTCTGAACATCTGTCAACAGAAGATTGGTTAATGGCCTTGGTACAATCACAAAAAGCCAGAGTGAAAGTCTTAAGCTAATGGATAACATGGCCAACTGGAATCAGATATGTCTGCATTTTTTTTGTATTTCTAACAATTCAAATACAACATAGTTATTTTAAAATCATGAATCTAAAACTTATGCTGAAAATAAAAATTGATAAGAAAATTCTGTTGAAATAATGATTATATTTATTGATATTTATTCCTCTGGGAGAACAAGGTAATAAGCTGTCATTACTTGCTTTCTTAGGGGGCATTGCAAAAATAAATCTTATGAAATATAATCAACATGATTTCTTACCAAATGATTGATAACCAGATATTGCACATCCTGAAACCAGATATTGGGATCATATTTAGTTATCCTTAAGGGTAATACACATATATGGGAAATGTATTTTTTAAACTACACTAGTACATAAAACTATAATAAAACACTCAATCATTTATTTATAAAATTGATTGATTTGGATCCTTAATAATTATAAAGTCAAAGAATAATACCCTTAACATTTATAAAGCTGATGAATTTTTACTATTTTAACTATTTTAACTTTAACTATTATTAGTAATTACTATTATTGTTCATTAGTAACTACTAATTCATACCTTATGATTTCCTAACTTTTCTGGGACTTTATGAATTATGATTTATGGTCCTTTCTATTTGAATTATTGAACTTTATAACACATGTGTCCCTACTTACTATAAGTTATAACTTCTTTTCTGTAAAAGAAAACAATAGAGTTAATTTTAGAAATGTCACATTACTTTCACTCTCATCATACACATAGTTGTGCTGGATATGTAAATGATGTTATTATACTAAATTGGCTCTACCAGGAAAACATGACTGTCCATTCATTCATTTTATGAGAAAAATTTAAAAAAAGATGTAATTCATTAAATGGGACAATAAGGCTAGATTATAAGTATCCTTTATCAAATATATTTATGTGATCCTTGAAATTCTTTGAACAGAATTAAGAAATAATGTTTTATGTCAATATAAACTGGTACAATAGATTGTTTTTGATCTTTGGATAAAATAAATTGTCCTTTTACTTTTCATTATGTTGCATGGCATCAATCTTTGTAGAGCTTCAACTCACATGGAGCAGTTCTCATGGCAAGTTCAATGGAGAATTTAAATCAGGAATGTATGGACTTGCACAGTTTATAATACCACTTTATTTCCAGAAGAATCCATTCACGCACTATTGTATAGACATGAATAAGTGATAAAGCTTCCATTCTGTTTTTAAATAGTAGTGTTGACCTGAGAGATGCTATTGAAACTCTCTAGAATTTTGTAGCCTCTAACCTCCTACTTGACTCTATAAAAGTCAAGCTACAGTTTGATCTGAACTGTGCCAATTGAAAGCTAATTGATCAAGCTGTTTGGGAGTCACCAGTTGCTTGGTATCTATTCTTCAGTGCCTTGGGCTAGGGAAGGGGGTGGATGTCAATTATCCTTATTATGCAACTGAAAGGACTTTTCTTCCCTGTAGTCCAGGCAATAAAATCAACCAGAAGCTTGTCCTCTATAACTCTCAGTAAGATAGTGTTGTGAGGTGGAGTAGTGAGTGCTTGAATAAATAACTATTGGTTGGCCATCTCATAGCAGGAAAATATAAGAATCCTTGTTCCAATATCCAACTTAGTTTGTTTCATAGAGACGTGAAACTAGGGATTTTATTCCAATCAGTGTCTCTCAAACTGTCTCTCACAGAATTATCTGAAGAAATTGACTCAGTAAAATGTGCAGATTTCAAAGTATGAGCTTCGGTAATTTTGAATGCGTAAATCAGGGATTGGATTGAAAGATTTGACTTTTTAGAAGTATCTCAGGTGAAGTCCTACATATAGTCACACACTTCTCATTTTTAAAAAAATGCTTATTTTGGTCAAAATTATATCCTTGATCTTCATTTTTTAGAAATGTATTCTGAATTTACAACTAATTATTGGGGCCAGGGGGTATGGTAAATGTCATTGTGTATGTATTATGTACATCATGTAGTTAAAATCTGCTTGATGTAATTCTCTAGGTGAGAAAAAAAGTATTAGAACTAAGAAATAGTAAGGCTAAAATAGGGAGAAAAAAACCTCCACTGATTTAAATTTTTATATTTTAATACAAAGTTACTCAAGAGTAGAATAATAGAGTTACAGAATTCGTATAAAGCTTGGATGTCAAAAAATCTATGTAATATCTCACTGGAGGATGGTCTGCACAATTTTCTTAGGGGTTAATGATATCTATAAAGTGGAATGACAAACCATTATCCTTTTTGATTACTGGCAGATTTAGACAGGCAGGAGCACATCACTATTCAAGCCACATACAACTCGAACGCTACCAGTGAGTTGAAGAAGGAGATAATACATTATGTGTCAACCACATAATGTTTGACACTATTTGACACTATTTTCTGCACTGATTGTATCTGTGAATTTCTGTGATGTGGTTACTTACCTCATCTCAATCTTGATTGGAATTGCTATACTTAATAGTGCCAGATCACAGTGGTTATCTGACTGCTTCTTTTCCATTTACATGTAAACAAGAAGATATTGATTGAATCAATGTCAATAACCACTGTTTCTTCATATTGCCATGCTCTTGCTTTAAATTCTGAGAAGAAAATCAAATGAGAAATTCAGTAAAATCTTGAATCCCCTATCATGTCACTCAAGATAAGCCAAATAATAAACATAAAATAAAAACAAAATGAGTAAAGGTAGCCAGAAATTCAGCAGGTTTATTTTGCATCCTCAGAGAGACTAAAGTTGGCAATACTGGATGGCAGTTTCATATGTGCAGGAAGGAACTGGTGATAGAAGTCCTTAGGCCTTCATCCAAAGGAAAATAGAAAACAACTTTTTATCTTGGAGCATAGTAGATGTGGAAGTGTTTTTTGGGTAAGACATTTTAGAAAATAAAGTTTTTGATTGAACAGTTCTAAGCTTATTCTAGAAGCTATGAAATATGAAGGTAAAGTGCTAAAAATAACCAGTGTTCTAAGCAGTTTCACTCATCTATTAATTCTATTTCTTTATTGAAAGGCTTCACATGCAACAAGAATTGTATTGCTGTACTGTACTGAAGCAGCTCCTCCTTTCCACAGAGGAGGGTATAGGCAGGTGGTGCTAGCTAGGCCCAGGGCAGTTTCATTTGGCCATTGTCTCTGCCTTAACTGCTTTATGAGGGAGGCATTCTGAAATACTTCCAAAAACATTTTTTGTTTTGTTTTGTTTAATTTTTAGGTCACATCAAGGCTTTATGTCATCCCTGGTCTTCAGAGGTTCCTTCTGAAATAGTGTGCGGGGAGGGGTTCTCTAGATAATACTCAGAGGACCATGTAGTTCTAGGGATCAGACCAAGATCTACCTCACTAAAATATGAAGTAGATGGTTTTTAGAAATATCTCTGTGGTTAAATATGTGTTCTTTCAGACATTGTAGTTATTTTACAATATTTTGAATTCTTTATTATTTTTTGATTACTTAATTATTCCTTAGCTTCTTTCAATCCTATGTAGTGCTAGTATCTTTGAAATACAAAAAATTAATCTCATCTCCTTTTGGATTTTAGTACCTATACAATAGTTCCTCATAATTGAAAGAGAATTAGTTAGCTTCTTTTAGATATTACCTGTGCTGTTTCCTAAAATAATACTACCATTAGGCATGAAAGACATAGACATATAAGTACACTAGATCTTTGCAGTTTCTTGAAAAGATAAAAATCACATCACTATTCAAAACACTGAGTTGACTCCTGAGTTCAACTGTGAAAAGGAGATAGTATTCCAAATGTCATAAATGAATATAAGCAGAATGAATTAGCAGAAAAATTCTTAGAAGTGATGAAATAGCAATACATAAATGAATAGATTGATAACTAACTAACTAAATAAAAGAAACTATTTAAAAATGTTAATAAATGATGTTTTTTGGTCATAAATTCCTAGGATTGAAGCAATTCTATTGGGTTATATAATAATCTGATAGTTTGTAATGTACATGGTTCTTAATTAATTTCAACATTATATGAAAGATAAAGAAACACAGTTTTGTTACTAATCTCCTTATTTCCATTTCTTTTCTATCTTATGTCAATTTTAGATATTGTTGGTTATTTTATAATATTTCACATACTGCATATTTGCAAAAAATCATGCAATTTCTTTCTATATGTTTTGTTATAAAAGCACATTTGGAAAATATATTTAGAATCAAAAATTTGAAAATTTTAGAATTTTCATCAAATTAAATAGAAATTCAGGGGTGATGAGCTGAAGTGGTAGTCACATAGGTAGAACACTTTCATAAACTATTAAAGTATATTAACTAATAATGGTAAATTAGCCATGGATAGTCCAAAATTATTAACATAATATACAGTACACATAAAATCTGTGCTAAATGAAGTCAGATGATCGCAATTATTTAGAGGAGGCAAGGATCAAGTCACTTATACCGCCATGAAGCAAACAGCATCAGAAAATATTGCTACTCTTAAGGGAATTATCTCCATTAATGGCCTTGAACTAGCTCCTTGAATTATCTCCATTAATGGTTCTTTCCCAGAGAAATACTGATTTCTTTTATTCAATTATTCTCTGTATTCACTAGAAGAAGAATCTAGCTTAGTATGAAAGTGGAGATTATTAGTTATTTTTTGTGGGGCCACAACTAGAGGTGCTCAGGAATCGCCCCTGACTCTACTTAGGGGGCATATGTGATGCTGGGAATTCAATCCAGGACAGTAAGTTGCAAGGAAGCACCTTGATTAGAATTTTTTAATAGACTGAATATTTTCTCTATTGATAAAGAAAGATACTTACCAGGAATATCTCTGCATTGAAATAATAACATTTCTCTACATTAAACCCACCTTAGATAAAATCTACAAGATAATTTTCCCTTAGTAGAAAATATATAAAGATGATTTTGTGTCTAATTTAACTTTCAGTATTCTCCTCTGGCTAATTGCTTTAAATTATACAATATTGATATAAAATATTGAGAATTTATGGGATAATTTATTAACTCATTATTTAATGTTAAAATATGAATCCTTTTAATAATCCCTATGAAATCTAATATAAACACAAAATAAAACTTTTCTAAGTTTTATTTCTATGATTTATTATACCATGAATAAGATGTTTTACCTGCTGTGCTATCGCTCTGGCCCCCCTAAGAATTTTTTACCCTGCCAGATTATCACTTAAATTTGAGGGAGTGATAAATTACATTCTAGGACAAACAGCAGTAGAAGGCATTTGTTGCCTCTAAGCCAGATCCTGAGGAGAGCTGAATGACCTCTTACAAAGAGATTTCCTCCTATTGCCAGACCTGCCCCTTGAAGTGTTGCAGGTGTGACTGCCATGCCCAGCTGCATTGGCAGGTGGTAGACAGGAGACAGACTTGTCTACATCCAGGGCTCTACCCTGGATGGTTAATGGTCTGACATAGAAAAAGACTGGGCCCCCTGGGATGAACCGAGAGCCATGGCAGAGCCTGGAAAGCTACCCATGGTGTATTTGATATGCCACAAACAGTAACAATAATGAACTTCATTCCCAATGAATGGAGATGTTACTGGCGCCCACTCAAGCAAATTGATGAACAACAGGAAGACAAGTGATACAAGTGATGGTGTTTTAAATATGCTATTGAAATCATGCCATCATTTTTATATGGTTTGTCATAAAGCACATTTTGGAAAGTATATTTAGAGCCAAGTTTTGAAAGCTTCAGAATTTTCTTCAATTAAATAGAAATACAGGGCTGCTTAGCTGAGGGAGATAGTAATATAGATAGAGCATTTGCCTGGCATGTGGCTGACCCAGTTGATCTCTAGCACCCCATAGAAAAACCCTTGAGTGCCATTGCTGTGACCCCCCAAACAAACTAAACAATAAAGATTAAATACAGGGTTTGCTTTCTTTAGGAGCAAATATAAAGCATACATAAAGCAAATATAAATATACATTACAATATGAATAAGTGCTATATAATTTGAAAAATCGATTTTGATGGATACATTAATGTGTAATTTTATTTTTTACTATTATATAAGGGTATATTTGGTTTAATTGTGTATATTTATGTATTCTGTGTTTTGTATGAAGCATCTGTATTAAATTCTTGTGCTGTGTATAATTACACTGGAAAATCAATGTCCTTGTTCTACATGTTATCAAAAGAACACAAAGAAGGAAACTGTGTCTGCACCGTGGCTTTTCGAGTATAACATAACTTACTGTGAGAGGTTTTGTAATATGCATTGTCTGGCTTTCATTGTTGTTTTTTACAACTACTCTCAATGACACTCTCATCTATTTGTTATTAATAATATTATTGCAATTGTTACAAAGATCAATCAGGTTAGGAGAGATGATCATAAAACATAAACACTGGAAGAGACTTTGAAAATAAATAACATCATTTCCTGAAGTTGTAAGGTAAAGTGAGTTAACTATCCTCACATAAATTCTAAATTACAGTTACTTGAGATTTCTGACCATCTGTTTCCCCTTCTGCTCAGTGATTCTCCTTTTTAATTCAGAAAAGTCTTCTTAAGAATTCAGTTTAAGAGGAGAGAGTTCGGACTGAGGAGCTAGTTCAAGTGCTAAATTGACATAGCTGACTTTGATCCCTTGTATTACATGCCTCCTTCAGCATGAACCAACCTCTCCAATACTGCTGCAATGGCCCCCAATAAAATACATAAAAAGAAGAGGACTTATATTATCTGAAACAAGTACATGTAGAAGTTTATATTTTAGTATTTAGTTCATGTGGAGGGAGAAACTATCTTATGTGAACCAGGTTAAGCTTTAAATGCAAAAATGAGAATTTCTGGTTTGAAATTTTTCCAAAAATCCTCAGCAATTTGTTCTTAGAACTACAAATGTATACAACTACTGTAAAATATGCGTGCTCCAACTTGGAACTAGCTTCTTAGAGTTAGCTGGCCAAATTCGTCCTGTTGATTAGAGGAGGGGCTAAATCTTACTTTAATGCTAGACAAGTGAATCGTTTTTTTTTATTGACACAAATAAGCAGCATCATATCTATCTGTATGTTCTTAAACTACAGATAACTATCCTTTCAGTACTCAGAATGTATAACAGATGTAAAATATTTTCCTCTATACTTAAAGATGTTGGTGTTGTTATTCTTCCAAGAATTCTCCTTTCTTTGAATTTATGTTGAAACCATCACAAAGTACCTATTAAGCATCCCTCAACACGACTGAATTTGCAGTCCAGCTGGAAATATGATACATTCTCTGAGTTTGAATTCCAAAAGGAAAATTCATAAAGTAAGAATAACACTTAAATTAGAATTCTTCAATGATGTTAAGCAATGTATAGACAGCTTGTAAATAAGTGTTTTCATTCTTTCTTAGTTTAAATGTTGAATGTCAGTGCTATATTTATATTCATTTCCTTTCCCATTAATAATAAAACATTTCCAGTTGTGAAAGCATGTGCTTATACTTTTGCTTGGTCTCACTTGGTGTTCCAAGGTTGAAGGTTTTCTATCTGGCTTTCTGGGTAACTTATATTACATATTTTATTACTGTTTTGTCTGCTTGGAAAATTATTTTACCAATAGTCAGATATATATATATATATGTATATACATATATGTATATATTTATATATTTAGCTTAAGTAAAATGCAAATACATAAATGTTTACCAAGTAGATTAAGTTTTAGAGGTGTTTAAAGTTTTAAAGAATGCATGCAGTATTTTATATAATAGGTGTATTTTTTAAAAAAGAGCGATAAATTAGAGTAATTTAATTGTTTTACTGGCACTTTGGTTACTATCTGTCTAACAAAGCTTCTTTTAGCCTTGGGATTCCATGGAATATATAAGACATTTCAAAGTCTTCACAAACAGAATTTTTCTACTTTGTGTACTTTCAGTTCTGTTACCTCTATTATAGCAGGTAATTTGATGCATGAAAATTACCACCAAAGTTTCCAAGACCTCACAATAATAAGTCTTCTGTACAAATAATATATGAACATGAACAAAGTCCTAGGGAAGGTCTCTGGTCTCAAAGGAAGTGAAAAGGCTTCCTTTCTTTAATGTCTTTTCCTGTAAGTAAAGGGTGAGATTGGAATTCCCATGGAAAAAAAGAAAAGTTGAAAACTATTTTCAGGAAAAATACATGCATTTTGTATATAATTTTTCTCTTAACTCTTGTGGTGGTTTATAGCAAAAAACTCATATAGTTTAAATTGTGTTCTATGAAAGGTTACTCAAAATAAGAGTGTTATTGTTTATCCTATTATATATTTTATATTATACATAATATACCACATACATAATACACCACATAATATACATCTACAATATAGTTAGACTTCTTTGTCAAGACCCTGAATGAACAGTTTGAGGCTCTTCGTATTCCTGAAGCAACCAAATGCCATTAGGCTACACTGGCATGTGATAGGGTCAAATGGAAATGCTACTAGCACCCACTTGAGCAAATCAATGAATAACGGGATGTCAAGTGATCAATATACCACATTATATTGCATAAAATTGTTTTCTCTTTTAACTCTCGCTATTTGGTTATCACATATAGATAAGACAGTGTTCCATTTTTATCATAAAAGCTTACCCAAAAAAATGCACTATGTTAAAAGAGAAATTTGGTTTAGTTATCTGGTTCTTTATCCAAGACCATATAGTTTTTTCAAACAGAGACTAAAAAATTAAGCAAAATATTTAATGGATCTTTGTGTTTTATATTAGTGAAAAATAAAATTTGATATCTGCTATTATCTGGCAAATTTTATCACTCTTTATATAAATAATTTGCTCCTGTAGTCTTTTTGTTTATGGTTTTAGGTATTGTCATCAGATAAAGTACTAAATATTGTTTATATATATGCTTAAAAAACAAGCAAGGATGCATTTTTTGCACTCTTCCCAGTAATGTTCATATAAAAATCTAAAGATAATTTATTTTATTCATTTTTTATTCATACATTTTATCTATAAACACTTTATTCAAGAATTACTATTGATTAGTATCAGTTCTTGCCTAACTTGTCTCATTACACATAGAATATAGGGAGAGAGACTGAGAGAGAGCGAGAGAAAAGAGAGAGGCAAGAATTAAATGATCCCAACTTTCCATTTAAATTTCAGGCACATTTCACCCTGGAATTGCCTACATCTCAACTTTGGGGATACATTATATTTTTTTCCTTTTATGTGACTCCTCTATCTTCCACCACTCAGTCATTCTCTACTATAATGTATTTTAAATAAATCACTTACTTTAAAAATAAAATAAACTTTAAATGGCATCAATCTTTGTTTATATCTATCTATCTATCTATCTATCTATCTATCTATCTATCTATCTATCTATCTATCTATCTATCTATCTATCTATCTATCTATCTATCTATCTATCTATCTATCTATCTATCTATCTATCTATCTATCTATCTATCTATCTATCTATCTATCTATCTATCTATCTATCTATCTATCTATCTATCTATCTATCTATCTATCTATCTATCTCTATCTATCTATCTATCTATCTATCTATCTGTCTATCTATCTTGTCTATCTATCTGTCTATCTATCTGTCTATCCGTCTATCCGTCTATCCGTCTGTCTGTCTATCTGGTCTGTCTGTCTCTCTTCTCTCTCTCTCTCTCTCTCTGTCTGTCTGTCTCTATGTCAGTCTGTCTTTCTGTCTGTCTCTCTGTCTGTCTGTCGAGCTATCTGTTTACTTATTTATCTATTCATTCATTCATTTATTTATCTATTCATTCATTCATTCACTTATTTATTTATGCTTTTTGAGTCACACCCTGCGATGCTCAGGGGGTTACCCTGGCTTTGCACTCAGTAATTATTCCTGGCAGTGCTCGAGGGGACCATATGGGAATCTGGGATCAAACCGGGTCGGCTGCATGCAAGGCAAACACCCTACCTGCTGGGCTATAGCTCCAGCCCCAATCTTTGTTTATTAATTTAAACTCTACCTGTGTTTTGCCCTGGAGCTGTATTAATTCTCTGTGGTTATTGAGAATCAGAAGGTGTCTGTCTATTGTCTATAGCCAAGCTTTGTGGGCATGGCTAAGTGACTTTCAGAGACAAAAAAGTTTTCATTCAACCAGTATGCCCGAGAACTCATGACTGGATAAAAGAAACTGTAGTACATCTACGCAATGGAATACTATGCAGCTGTTAGGAAAATGTAGTTATGAAATTTGCCTATAAATGGATGGACACGGAAAGGATCATGTTGAGTGAAATTAGTCAGAAGGAAAGAGAGAGACATAGGATGACTACATTTATTTGCATGACATAAATATAATCAGGTGGTCTTACCAAAGTGGAAATTACCACAAACGGAGGGAGTCAGAGGTTAGGTAAGACAGAGAAGGGAACATATGTGAATAAATGTCGAAAGAGCTGATACCAACATAGAACTGAGTATTAAATACAGGCAAAAAACTGCACATGATGGCTTCCAAGTGTATGTAGTGCAACCCACAATGTGTAGGAGAAGGAAGGGGAGAGAGAGAGGGAGAAAGAAAAGAAATAAAGAACCTGCTATTTAGGTAGGCTATGGGAGGCGGGAGGAAATTGGGGACATTGGTGGTGGGAAATGTGCACTGGTGGAGGGCGGTGCTGGAACACTATGTGACTGAAACCTCCAAACATGAACAACGTTGTAATTGTATATCTCACAGTGGTATAGTAAAATATTTAATTAAAAATTTTTTTCATTACTATTAAAACCTCATTTAGTGCACAAATGATGGTTTAAAACTTTCTATTTGTGTGTTTCATATGTGTATTTGAAAACACATAAAAAAAAGCCTAAGTTTTTTGAACATCAAAGACGATTCATTTTATTTGTTCCAAAAACATTTTTTTGGACAAATTAGGATAAAAACATTTTTGGACAAATTAGGAATTCGGGATTTTCTTTTATTGTGTGTTGAATGATTTTTTTTTTTTTTTTTTTTTTTTTTGTCACACCTGGCAATGCTCAGGGGTTTCTCCTGGCTCTGCACTCAGGAATCACTCCTGGCAGTGCTCGGGGGACCATATGGGATGCCAGGGATCGAACCCAGGCCAGCATGGGCTACCAGCGTGCAAGGCAAATGCTCTACCTGCTGGGCTATTTCTCCGGCCCAAATGAATGATTTTACCTTATTAATATAATGATGTCGGATAGGCGCACTCTGGGCATCGTGGAGGGTGTGGAGTGTTTAGCCTACTAGTTTCCTTCCCTTAAAAAATCCTATTTGCTGTTATAAGAAGAAATGTTCCATAACAGAGCACAATAATCTACTAGAATATCTGAGGAGCCATAGAGGATTTCTTGGAACAGCAGGACTATCCTTTTCTTGAGGACATTCCTGGCCACCCTGTGCTCAGCAACTTTGGAATCCTTGCATGAGATTCCACTGAAGTCTGCACTGACACTTAATTACCAGGTATATTCTGTTAATCCCACTTGGTACACAGTTCAATGTCACCTTAATCACTTTAAAGCCATGTAGTAGTTGTTTTCTGTAAGAAAATTTAATTATTGCACTTATGTTGAATATGGAAGAAAGAGAGATTGAAAGTTTGAAGAGTTCATGAGCTAGCTCCGATCACCCTATGCATGCCTAAACCAACTAAATCTCTCTTCATGTCCTTACCCTTAAAATGGAAGTAGTGCCTTCCTTCGGACATCTCATCATTTCTCAAATGAGCTTGGCTTAAAAAACACAGTTGAAGATGGGTGAGAAAGGTAGTCTTAATTTGTATTTTGAAGGAGCATGTATCCCAAGCTATGTTTAGGGCCCTGGGAAACATGTCTCTTACTTGGTCTATAGCTGCTCAGTGCTGGGCTGTTATATCAGGGTCTGCCTGTCTGTGTTTGGATAACTACGCAGTATCAGGAATATAATCATCTGTCCACATCCCTGGCCTGTACTCCAGCACTTCATGTACCTCCTCAGTCAAGTATTTTCTTTTTAAAGTTATAGTTGACTTCCAAACTGTTAGTTCATGTAATGCCATCTGAGTGGTAGCAAAATTGTAAGTAAACATTGAATATGTAAGTAGAAACGGCAGACTATATATATGAAATTTGAATTCTGACCTACAAATCTTGACAATGAAATCAAGCAACAGAAAAAAAATCAACCCACTATATAACAGACCTATAGGAAGTCAGATTGTTCTCTCAGTAATAATTCTGGATCCCATACAGTAGCTCACAACAAAGCGTGTCCAATGTCTAGGTAGCTCATCAACAGTTTTCTTACACCAAGATGCTTCAATGAGGTCATACAGGAAGCCTTTCCCTTCCCACTAAACAGACTGTCTTCACACTCCTCTACCTGTCTTTCTCCCTCTGTTAAGATGTAAGTGATCATGGATGACCTCCTTACTACAATAAATTTCTATATAAACGGCCTTTACTTGTTTCTATATAAATGGCCTTTACTTGTTTTCATTAGCTTTTTCTTTGTCTCAATGTAAGCAATTTATGAGAAATCACTGTTGAGGGAGAGCTCAACAAATTATAACTTTAGACCACTGTCTAGAGAGAGAGAGGTACTAGATGCCTCTGTCTTCACCTCAGAGGCATTCATCTTTCAATAAGAGACCTCTCTCTGGTAGGGTAGAGATGCCAGTTGCTGCTTCATTAGAACTTGCATTACGATCTCTCTTTTCCACAGTCAAGTTGTCTATTGAATTATAAGGCACTCAATTGTTTGTTTTTATCTTTGACCTCTGTCTGAGTTGCAAAGAATCCCAGGTAATCACCAATTAACTTTTACCCTTCTCATTATCAACTAGAATTAGATGGAGGATCTCTACCACCCAGAAAAAGTTCAGAGCATTTCTCCATAGTAAACCCACCAGTTTCATCTCTTAACTATCCCATCTCATCTTCCTGACTCAATAATATCAATAGATCAAATTTAGGTTTGTTTCACTGGAAAGAATGGAAAAATAAGTCTCCTTAGGCCTGACTCATTTATTCTGTCCCAGTTTTTATGACAACTGTACTTGACTTTGTGTCACTTAAATAAAAAAGAAAAACTCTATTGGCATTTGGCTTTGCTCTATGGCTTTCCCTGTGTTTATATTTTCCTTGGGGACTTTACTTGAAGAAGTGGTTGGGGTAAGGTAGAATTTTGACATTCTTGGCTTTCTAGCCTAGTTTCCCACAGCATTCCAAACTACCATTCATTTCCTGCTGATGATTTTAAACACAACTGGATATAAACATGATTACTCTACAGGTATTTTGACAGAAGGAATATAAATATCTTGAAAAAGGAAGACTAGTGAATGGATAACTCAGATTCCTAAACACCTAAGCCGAAATGCAAATTCCATGAACCACATTGGCGTTTAAAAAATTCTATGTGGCACAGTGAAAAGAACAATAAATGTCTACACATAGATATATTTATATATAATCGTGACCTAAGCATTTGCCAATAATCTGAATCTTTGAAGTATGTCACTTTTCACTTGTCTTCCCATTGTTCATTAATTTGCTTGAGCGGGTGCCAGTAATGTCTCCATTCATTGGGAATATGGTCAATATAGTTACTATTTTTGGCATGTTGATACACCAACAGTAGCTTGCCAGCCTCTGCCGTAGCTCTGGGTTCACCCCAGGAAACACACTATTAAGAAATAAAAATCTTACTAGGACACAAATGGTCATATGCATGTGTTAATATAGAAGCAGATGAAAAGAGAGTTCTTAGACTAATTAATCAAAGTACAACCTCAAAAGTTATTATACATTTTGACTTGTTTAAAAAAGACATTTTAGAATCTTTATCAATGTCAAGGATTTCTCTACATCTGATAACTTAATTCATTGCCTCAAGTGACTGCTTTTTAGTATACTTTCTTATTTGAGGAAGTCAAAAGAATGATAGTTCAATGTATTTGTTTTGAAATATTTTTCAAGTCATGTCACTTTCCTGCTGTCCTGTGAAGTAAAAAAAAAAGGATGTGGGATATTCATAAGGAATAGCTTTATTTTCTTTTTTATTTTTCAATGGTTCAAATAGCAACAAATTTCAATAAAAACATGTTTTAGGAAAGTATTGATATTGCTATATAATATTTTCAAACATTATTTCTCAGATTCCTTTGTAGTGTATTTGGATTCAGTGGTTTTCGAGTAGCGTCCTTGAACCTGTATTTTTAACAGCTCTCTAAGTGACTCTGGTGCTGCCAAGTTTGGCTTACAAATTATAATTAGATGGTGGCTAACTGATATAACTAAAATAGGTAAGAAAAGCCTGCAATCCTTTGTAGTGCTGAGCAACTTAATTTCATCTAATTCAATTCAGCAACACTTAGTTAATAATATTCTGTTCAGACACTTTGGTGTGTTCTGCAAACACAATGATGAGCATTGTTTGGTTCTTGTCCTCAATTGCTGTAGAGACTAAAAAGGGGAGGAAGAAAGAGGGAGAAAGGAGAGAGAGAAAGAGAGTGAGAGCAAAATAATGAGTGAGTGAGTGAGAGAGAGAGAGAGAGAGAGAGAACCAATGGGGTAGAAATGGGAAGTGAGGGGGAGAAAAAGATTAAATTGGCTTCATGGTAATGAAAGCACCATGGTAATGAAAATCACTGGAATAAACACAGTAATAATGGGGAGAAATCAGTGGTATGAGGCATTAAAGAAATATAGTAGATTGATTCTATACAGTGGGTAAGGGGCAGTGTTAATTGTTGTCATGGACTACAGTTAGCATAAAAACAAAGGACGGGGCAGAGCAATAGTACAGTGGGTAGAGAATAAGGAGTAAGGCCCCAGCACCCAGGCCCCCAAAACCCAAATTAAAAAAATGAATTCTACTGCTCAAATGAGCCATGGCATTCTCATTGGAAGTGTTATATGGATTGATTTAAGATTGTTGGCAATCCAAAAGCAACAAATTTGAGATAATTATAATGGTTACATTTTTGGATGAGAAAAATAATGGAAAGTTAATTACAGTTTTATGGAAGATTTTAGATATCATCGCTTAATTCTAATATTTTATTTCAACATTTATTTTTACTGAGGTAACATTTACTGAGATTTACAAAAGTGTAAATGTTTGTTTTTCAGACTTGCTATATTATCCATCATGCCCACCACTGAAGAGCCAATATTCTTTCATGATAGTTCACCCTATCATAACACTCCCACCCATTTGGAGATGGTCTCAGGCTTTTTTTTTGTTGTTGTTCATTGTATATTGTTGGATACATTGCTTTGTTTCTTTCTATAACACATTTTAGTGATATTACCAGCTACTTTTTTTCTTGTTTTCTTGGAGGAGGGAGGTTGCTAACATACCCAGCTGTGCTCAGGGCTTTTGTTCCTGGCTCTTGCACAGGGATCACTCCTGATCCTCAAGGGAACATATATGGTGCTAGGGATCAAACTTGTGTCTCTGTGTAGGTCCAATGCCCCAACTTGTGCACCATCTCCCCCAGCCCTTTTCTACCTTGACTCACTTTATTTCCACTATGTATTTGTCACAGATCTTATTCCTTTTCTTTTTCCAAAATGTAGAAGATGACCACTTTTACTAAAGCATATTGTTCTAGTATAACTAAATAAAAAAAAAACTTCACAATTGTGTGGTAAAATGTGCCATTTT
>JAJIBD010011180.1:0-71738 GCA_021461705.1 Cryptotis parvus
AATGTTAAGATGGTTTACAACACAGCAAACTCATGTGATTTATTTTGTAATCAAAAATATAGTTTTTCCTTTCTAACGTCAATTATATTTGTGTGAAACATCAACCAGAAATACTCCTGGTAAATAAAAAGTATTATCATTCTAAAAAATTCATTTGCATTCTTACAAATAAAAATTATTTTATGCACAGCAATTTAAAGTACAATAATGAATAGATTCTGTAGTAAGGACTCAAATATAAACAAGAAAACTTAACTTGGAAGGATCGATAGAATGTTATGCTATGTACATTTATTTTCAAGGACAGCAAAGTTTATTTCTTAGATCAGCTTTTCATAAATAACTGTCACTCCTATGAACCCATGCTATGAAAAAATAAAAAAGCATTTTCAACAGAGAAATGATGTTAGTTCTAGTTGATTAGAAAAAGAGATGAATGGAAAGGATAAATATTTTGATCCAGGTCTTAGCATTTAGTTATAGTTGTTCTTAATGAAAATCAGTAGTGGGTCTTGCTTAGGAAGTACTTTACAAACTAGCATAATTAAATTTCTTTGTTTTTGATTTTTTTGTGGTTCACATCTAGTGTAGTCTGGGGATTCCTTCTATCAGTGCTCAGGGATACACAAAAAATTATCTGGGGACCTTGTTGTACCAGGTATTGAACCCGGCACTACTACATTCAGAGCATGTGTTCCAATTCATTTAGCCGTCCCATTCCTAAGTTTAATTTCTTACTAATGAAGGAACTTGAAATTGAAGTAACTTTTGAGTATCATTTTCGTCACTTTTTAGGATGTGTGAGATAATACCTCTTGACGTAAACTTTACTACAAAGTAGAGAGCCACTGGGATCATCACCGTCTTCCTGTATATCATCGATTTGCTCGAGCAGGCACCAGTAACAACTCAATACATCCTGTCACATGCGAGATAGCCCAAGGAAATCATACCACTCCAGGAAAATAGAGAGCCAAAAACCATTCCATTAGGTCATGGGAAAGAGGTCTATAATTGTTACTGGAATTTGGCATGTCAAATACGACAGGGGTAACTTTGCGGGCTCTGGATCATATGTATCCTATATAGAAATACTTATCGAGTACTGGCATTTTGCTTTCGTTCAGAGGCTAAATGAAATTTTAAAAGCACTGGAATAACATCGCAATAGTGCTAACCTTTAAATTTAATTGACTTTATTTTCCATTTAGAATATTGATACTAGTTTGTTTCCATGGGATTTTATGAGAATGTTGTAAAATAGCACATGAACACTGTTTTCCATAGCAATGAACTATAACAAGTACTCAAAAAACCAAACATTTTGTGCAATTGTTAATTACTACTTTTTATAGTTTGGATGAGCTACCTCTAGTAGCCACCAACTATTAAACTACTTAGTATCTGTCTACTAGAACCCACTGTATATAGTATGATTGAATTATGTTTCTTCTTTTAACTGATATTGTTTTTATATAGTAGAATAATACTTGGTCTATTTTTCCACAGGAGATTAGTGCTCCATAACTTTTATGGGGGGGCAGAGAATTGTTAATTTGGGAAGGGTAGTGTACCTTACAGGTTCATAAAAAATCACTGTTATAAATTTGCATAATCATTAAGATCTCCACAATACTTGGAAAAGTTTTACAGCTATCTATTATTAGATGTAGATTGTTTATTTTTAATTAAACATTTTATTATACCACCGTGAGATAAACAATTACAACGTTGTTCATGTTTGGAGGTTTTGGTCACATAGTGTTCCATCACCCCACCCTCCACTAGTGCCCATTTCCCATCACGAATGTCCCCAAATCCCTCTCCCCTCCCATAGCCTGCCTAAATAGCAGGTTCTTTATCTCTTTTCTCTCTCTCCATCTCTCTCTTTTCCTTTTCTTACACATTGTGGGCTGCACTGCATTCACTTAGAAGCCATCATGTGCATTTTTTTACCTGTATTTAATGCTCAGTTCTATGTTGGTATCAGCCCTTTCGACATTTATTCACACATGTTCCCTTCTCTGTCTTACCTAACCTCCGACTCCCATACGTTTTGCGGTAATTTCCACCTTTGGTAAGACCACCTGATATATTTATGTCATGAAAATAAATGCAGTCATTCTATATCTCTCTCTTTCCTTCTGACTAATTTCACTCAACATGATCCTTTCTATGTCCATCCATTTATAGGCAAATTTCATAACTTCATTTTTCCTAACAGCTGCATAGTATTCCATTGTGTAGATGAACCACAGTCATCAGTTCTCGGGGATACTGGTTGTTTCCAGGTTCTGGCTATTGTGAATAGTGCTGCTATGAAAATAAAATTGCGGATTGTGTTTCCGCTGTGTGTTTTTGGCTTCCCAGGGCATATTCCAAGGAGTGGCATGGCTGGGTTAAAAGGGAGCTCAATTTATAGTCTTTGGAGGTATGTCCATATTGTTTTTCAGAAAGGTTGTACAAGTCAACATTCCCACCAACAATGTATGAGAGTCCCCCGCATCCACGCCAGCACTTGTTGCTTTTACCCTTTTGGATATGGGCCAGTCTCTGTGGTGTGAGGTGATATCTCATAGTTGTTTTGATTTGCATCTCTCTGATGATTAGTGATGATGAGCATTTTTTCATATGCCTTTTTGGCCATTCGAAGAGATGAACAGAAACTTTGACAAGGAAGATTGATTATTTTTTGTTATTTTATCTAATTTGTTTGGAGATTTGTGGTACCACAAATGACTGTGCCCAGAGCTTTCTCCTGGCTCTGCGCAGGGGATCCACAGGAGGTGCTGGGCATAGAATCAGGGGTGGGCTGCATGCAAGACCAGCACCTTGCCTGCCACACCTTCTCTCCAGCTCCAAAACTTGTTATTTAAAAAATAATATTTAAGACAACCCAATTCTTAGACAAATTTTTAATCATGAATTAATGTTTACACCAAACTAATTTTATCCAAATTGAAAATGACAAAGAGGGATGTTTCTGTAAATTGGGATCCATAATCTGACACTGGGTACACATGCCAATGTCCTTGGCACTTAGTAATTGACTATCTGACAGATAACTTGCAGGTCATTTAAGTGCAGTGATTATGAGAAAGAGCTCAAGTCTAACACTGCAGGCTTGCCTTAGTCATTCTTGTTTTCAAACACTCCTCCCACCAATTAGTTCTTTGACTTTGTAAAACTGAAAGCACATTTAGGAATGTTGAACAACACTATGTTTATTAAAACATTTTGAGATATGTGCTCATTGTTAATGCAATATTATGGATGCATGTAGCATTGAGACGACTTTCAATTAAGCACTTTGGGAACCTTCTGGAAAAGAGCTCTATATAGCTCAGTCATGGCCAGCTTTCCATATTGCTTCATGTTTTCACTTGGTTAAGTATAGCATAGCCACACATGGTACTCCTCCATGAGGCATCTGAACAGAAGGAGCATGTTCCAAAGAGAGCAGCAATCTGTTGCTGTTAGTTTTAAAGGATTCTGCCCCAGCATTTGAAATCTGGGATTGCGGGCCAATTTTTGATGACAGTTTCCAGCCCTTGAGAATACTTTGTTTTGTTTTTAAGTGCACAGACAATTACCATTTATTTAACTCTACTAATTTTAGATACGTTATATGTGATGATATTAATATGAAAATGTTGTACATGGTGTTATGAGCACCTTCAAATCTAAAAACTCAAGTGTTCAGAGATTGATTTTCCAAAAGATAGAGGCAATGGGAAGACTTAGAGCTTGAGTATAGTTTTACATGATTACATTATTTTGTGTGATTCCATACACTACTTAAAAAATATGCTACTCTATCTTTTATGTCAAAACGTTTTAAACTGACAGATTAGAGTTTTCGCCAAGATTTAATTCATTCTTTTACATGACTGATTTCACATAACTGTGAACTTTTATCCATGATAGAAATGTGGTATAAACAATTTTACAGAAAACGATAGTTTTTTTCCTAAAATTTATTTGGGAGGAAGAAAAAAATTAAGAGATGGAAGGTCACTTTTTCTGTGTAATGATCCTATTTCTTATTAATCATATCCCAGAAATATAATTCCAGAAAAAAAAACAAAGAAACCTATTGACAATTATGTCCCAAGTATCAGCCACTTTTATTTAAAAAATAAAAACAGTGAGAAAATAACTATGGCCAGGGCATGAAAATACTGCAAAATTAAGAAGAGCAATAAATCAAATTAAACATAAATTCAGTGCCTATTTTAGAGGAGTAGAAGCTGGTATGCAAGAAATATTGCCTTGATTTCCTAGTCATAGCTCAAAAAGAAAGAGTAGAAATCATAATAATGGTATAGCAAAGGAATTGTTTTGTGGTAACAAGGTCGACCTTCAAGTCCATGCTTTTCAGTTAATCTCCCTAAAAGATTTAATGTTATAAAACCTTTATAAATGATTTATAATGTCTACCTCCAATATTATTTACGTGTGCATCATTTAAAACCAAGAAGTGTTTATACTAAATTCACTTCACCACTAAAAGTCGAATTCTATACTCTATCATATCATTGACCCTCTTCATTTTGCTTAAGGATCTTAAAAATTTTTGTTAAAACAGCAGCACTTAACATAGCAATTTATATATAGTGGTTTCTCTGTTGTTTATCTGTAGTGTGAAGCATAACCTAATCAATAGAGTAATAGATAAGCTAAATATTGTGTTTCACTGAAGACTTTTAAGAAACAAATTATAAACAGCTAATAATAATGACAAAAATTACACATAGACGTGAGTTATGTGGTAGACTCTACTTTTTTTGTTTTTTAATTTTTTTATTTTACCACCATGAGAACAACATTACAAAGATGTTCATAATTGGGTCTCAGTCATATATTGTTCCAGCACCCATCCCTTCAGCAGTGCCCCATTCCCACCACCAATGTCCCCACATTCCCCTCTCCCAGCTCCAGAGCAGGCATTTCTTTCCTTCGCTCCCTTTCTCTCTGTCTCTCTCCGTCTCTCCTTCATCTTCCCCAATCCTTATTATACCATGAGATATATAGAATTACAAGGATGTCCATAATTGGATCTCTAACAATACAGTGTTCCAGAATCCATCCCTCCACCAGTGCCAATTCCCACCACCCAATTCCCAAACACACCCACCCAAACCCTACCTGCCCCCATTGCAGGTGCATTTTACTTATCTATCTCTTTGTATATGTCCCTGTATTTCCCAATCTCTCTTCTACTACACTTTTTGGCTTGTCCTATGGATACTAATAATGTATCACTATATCACTATCTTCCCGTTCATCATCGATTTGCTCGAGCGGGCCCCAGTAACATCTCCATATGTCCTGTCTCATGCTAGTAGAGCCCAAGGGCATCTGCTTGCTCCAGGAACATAAAGAGCCTCAATCCATTCCGGAATGAGGTCTATAATTGTTACTAGTATTTGGCATATCAAATACAACACGGGTAGCTTGCTAGGCTCTGCTGTGCAGGTAGCATACTCTTGTAGTCATCTCTAAGTCCAGCATTTATTGATGAACCCCGCACGGCTGCAAGCAGCCGCCTGAGCCAGGCTGTGATAGGCTGGTCTGCTGGGTGGAGTTCTGACTAGAGAGAAGTCCGGATGTGGAAAATGGAGGCCCTCATGGAGTGGAGGGTCATCTGGCTTGTTGCAAGTCTCTGCTGGGGTGGCCTGCCAGGGCTAGAACCTGCCATCCCTCCTGGGCGCCTTGTGAGTGGCTGGGCACAGGGAGAGCAAGTAGCAGCTCTGCCCCATGTCTGTGAGTCTCTGGCCTGGTATACCTGAGCCGGATTTCAAAAAGACTGCTGCAGGGTGGAACTCGATGAGCCAGGCTGTGATAGGCTGGTCTGCTGGGTGGAGTTCTGACAAGAGAGAAGTTCAGATGTGGAAAATGGAGGCCCTCATGGAGTGGGGGTCATCTGGCTTGTTGCAAGGCTCTGCTGGGGTGGCGGGTCAGGGCTAGAACCTGCCATCCCTCCTAGGCGCCTCGTGAGCAGCTGGACACAGGGAGAGCAAATAGCAGCTCTGCCCCATGTCTATGAGTCTTAAGAAAGATCCTGAAAGGACCTGGTGCTAAAATACATTGAGTCAAAGATTAAACTGCATAGCCTCGGATCTGGAGTCTCTGTCTTGTGGCAGTTGGCTGTGGTGGCTGGAGCTCAAGGCCACACCCACTGGGGCCCGGAGGCTGGGGACTGAGTGGAGGCCCTCAATCCTTGCCCGAGTCCAGCAGGCGCGGCCGCCTGCATGGCGAGCAGGCCCTAGGAGCTATGTAGGACACGACCAGGAGCTGGCCGAGCCTTTTACTTTTTCCCCAGGAACTCCATAGGGCCACTCACTATGAGGCCGAGCTGTGCAGCCTTGGATCTGGAGTCTCTGTCTTGCGGCGGTTGGCTGTGGTGGCTGGAGCTCAGGACCACACCCACTGGGCCCAGAGGCTGGGGATTGAGTGGAGGCCCTCAATCCTTGCTTGTAGACTCTCCATTTTATACACGCATTTTCCATTGCATTGGTTCTCAGTAGATGCCAATGGTAGATACCATTGGTTTTCAGCAGATGCTTATGCATTAGCTACTATTGTAAATATTCACATTTCAAAGAAGAAAATTGAGGTTCATGGTTTGAGAAAATTGACCAAACACACATAATTGATCATGTAGATTTACGTGATCTACGTGATCCCATTGTGGCAGGGTCAGCTAATCCATACTGTGTTTTACTACAGAGTTTTCATAACCAATACCTTACATTCCCTCTTGAGAACAATCACAGACCAAGAAGCCATGGTATAGTCATCTCATATCCCAGGTCATTAAGTTTGAATTACTTCAGTATTAATCTGGTGACTAGTTGACTTGGGTCTGGTCTGGTCTACTACTTCTAGGAGTTGTCATATTGCCATCTTTGTTGAACTGTGACCACTGATACTTTGTTCAACCATGCCAAATAATTTCACTCTATTTCTGTACCATTTGTAGTGAGAGAAATACAGCTTTTACTACAAGGAAAGAATTTTCTGGTTATGGACTAGATGCCTATGAGGGACTCTGGCCTTTGAAGGACCAGTATTTTCTACAGTTCAAATTTTAGCATGAATCCATGATCCTTTCTTAATGGATGGATTCCAAAGTCATAGCTATTATACTGAGATTGAAAATAGGTTGTATTTTCTAATCTCAAAACCTATTATAGATTCCTCTAATAAAATTAGTAAAACAAAACAACTGGAGAGTAGAGTAGGGACACTGACCATTTAAATGGTCATACAAATTTAGAACTTGTTGCTACTGAAATTTGAGGGAGAAATATTATTGCAGTACAATTTCAGAGCCTGAAAAGTTTTCCAGAGATGGCAGTGTGGTACAACACACCTATTTGATGGGACATTTATTGTCCATGTTCCTAGGAAATACAGCATAGCCTTTTATTTTGTTATTGATTTCTTAAGTCACCAGTGAATATTGAAAACAGGAAAACATCCATTTAGGAAAACATCCAATTACTTAAAAGTTTGGACCCACCGTTCTCACTGTCATAATGTAATAACATCTAAAAGTTTTGACAATAAAGATGGAGATAAAAACAGAAAATGAAAAATGAACCCTGGAATAGTGCAACAAATTATACTACATTTTCTCAATACTAAACTGTAAATGCTATATTTAACTAAAGCCCCAATTTTTTATAAAGCTTATTAGCAGTATCTGAATCTCTCAGCATCTCATTTGGCATGTGTGTTTCTAGATAAAAGACACAAAGGAGACTGTTCTTCAAAGGCTCTTTATCTTTTTCTAAAAATGGCATTCCTCCTTGCCCTTTTGATATGGGGTGAATAAAAATGGCTCTATATTTTCAGCAGATATGGCTTCCTGGGTACAGAATTATCCCGTGACACAAAAGATGAAAGTACATAATGCCTGAAAATAATGAGCAATAACAGAGTTTCCTGAATCAAAATAATGGCTTCATTCTTCTCTGACCCTACTAATCCAATGACTCAAAAAAACTCAGAGCAGAGAAAAGTATAAAATTTCTCTTCATTGTCCATTTTGAACAAACCTCAAGATTTTCTAAAAGACTAGAAGCAGATATCATCAAAGATAATCCAAGTGAATCTATAAGGGCCACAAAAGAGTCTTCCCTTTAATCTTGAAAGCAACAGCACCTTACCAGGAGGAAGAACAACACTCTAAAGAGATTGGCTTTTAACCCACAGAGAAGTCCTTAACAATAGAAATAGCTACCATTTATTGAGTGTTTATGAGAGACACTTTGCTATGCATTTAAAAATATTTCTCCTTTAATTATTACAGCTATCCTGAACCACTGGTGCTATTAATATTCTGTGATAGAAACTTTCGGGGATGGTGAGATAGCACAGAGAGTAAGGCACTTGCCTTGCACACAGTCCACTAGGATTATATCTGCAGCATTCAGATGATCCTCTACACATTGCTAAGAATGAGCCCTGAGCAGTGTAGAGCCAGGAGTAAGCCCTGAGCTACACACACACACTGAGTGTGACTCCCAAACAATAACAGTCACACACACTGGTTGTGACTTCCAAACAATAACAACAACAAAAACAAACTGTGACAAGGATTAATTAACATGTTCAAGCTCATAAAACTGACCTATGGGAGGATTGTATGACTATATTCAGGGATTGTCTGCTTCCAATTCTTATGTGTTTAGGATTCATTAATAAAGGTTCTTTCACAGTGGACCAATGACTGTCGAAAGTCTATTACAATCCACAACATGTAAGAGAGGGAAGAGAGAGAGAGAGAAAGAGAAAGAGAAAGAGAGAAAAGAGATGGAGAACCTGCCATGGAGGCAGGCTAGGGGGGGGGGAGGGTATAGGGGACATTGGTGGTGGGAGGTGGGCACTGGCGAAGGGATGGGTGCTGGAACACTGTATGGCTGTAAACTTAAACATGAACATTTTTGTAATTGTCAAAAATAAATTAAAAAATAATGGTTCTTTTAGCCGTATATAGCACAGAATTATAAATGGCCTGGCACTCCATTCTTAACCTCACATTCAGCATTGGGACCTCTTTACCTACCTTAGATTTGTATTTGTACATATGCAAAGTCTCAAGGTCTCGTAAAAGTTTCTAGTAATGAGAGAGACTAATCAAAAAAAAATATAGAAAAATGTGACCAAATTATCAATGAGCAAAAACCAGTGTACTCTGTCTAAAAAACTAAAATCCAAGGGATTAACACTAGAGACATTTTATGACTGAGACAACTGAGATTAAGAAAGCCCGTTTCCCGGACTGGCCACCAAACGCCCAAAATCAAGAATTACAGGGGACTCTAAGTATATTACAAAAACAAAAATCCCAGACAAAATCCAACTAATGGAATGACCACCATAACACAATCCCGCCCACAAGAGAGGACGGAGAACGAGAAAAAGGACCTCAAGAAGAACACTTTATAAAAAAATGTTCCCAGTTTCTATCCTGCCCAGTGGCCTGCTCTAAGACAAGCATATTTGTTTTTTTCTCTTCCCCTAATAGGCATAGTGGTTTACAATATTGTTATTGTTACTGAGAAGGTTTCACACATATTTCTTTACCTCCTTTCAACACCCAAACCTTGTCCAGAGTGATGGCTTTCCTCTTTCATAGTTTTAGTGGTCCCTTCTCTGAGCTATCCACCACGCCCCTACAGTGGCTATATACCATAGCTTCCTTATCCAGTCATCTATTCTTGGGCACTTGGGTTGCTTTCTGCTATATTGGGAATTGAACATCGGTTGGTTGCTTGCAAGGCTAGTAGTGCCTTACCCAGAGTAAGGCACTACTCTTTGACTCCTGACTTTTTGAAGGCCATTTTTTTTTTTTTGCTTTTTTGAGTCACACCCGGCAATGCTCAGGGAGTTACTCCTGGCTCTGCGCTCAGGAATTACTCCTGGCGGTGCTCAGGGGACCATATGGGATGCCGGGGATCGGACCGGGTCTGCTGCGTGTGCAAGGCAAATGCCCTACCTGCTGGACTATCGTTCAGGCCCCTGGAGGACATTTTGTTTATGGTTTTTTGTGGGTTTGTTTGTTTTTACTTTTACTTTTTGGGTCACACCCAGAGATACTCAGGGTTTATTCCTAGCTCTGCACTCAGGAATTACTTATGGAGGTGCTCAGGGGACCCTATGGGATGCTGGGAATCAAACTTTGGATCAGCCATGTGCAAGGCAAATGCCCTACCCACTGTACTATCTCTCTGGCCCTATTTGTTTTTATGAATCCCAGAGTTAAATCTCAATCAATTTAAAAGTGCCACTACACCTCTGAAATTCTGGGCATCGGGAAAATTACCAGGTCAATCAGATAAAGTGGACAAAGTGGATGTAGGTGGTACTTACAGGAAAATATGCACATAAGACATAGATATATACAAAAACACATATATGTATACATATATGTAAACATGATAATACATATTTGAAAATTGAGCCAATATGTTGATTGTTATGCAATAAAGACATTGGCTCTAAATACTAAATTAGAAATGATTGTCTAATGGAATAAATTGAGATTTTTATAAAAATTCTAAATAATTATTTGAACCTAATACTTCTTGGAAGTGGAGTAATTTGTAATTAATAATACTATACATAAATTCTAATATTTTATCTAGAATATAAAATTCATATCACTAATATATTAGTTTTTCCTTTTCTTATTTCCCCTTCCTTTGTCCTTTCTTCTTTTATTAATTCCCTTCTTCACTTTTTCACTCTTTCCTATTTCTCTAACACATCTACTACTCCTTCCTTTCTCTCTCCTTCCTTATTTTATTCACATTTTCATTTCCTTTTTCCTGAGAGTTCATGTTGATATTATTCTATAAGAGTCTCAATTAAAGTTAGAATTTTAGAAGATGCAGCTTTTTATTATTATTTTATTATACCACCTTTAGACATACAATTACAAGATGCCCATGCTTGAGTTTTAGATATACAGTGTTTCAACACCCATCCCTCCACCTGTGCACATCTCCCATCAAAACCCCGCCCCCCGGCACCCCAGGAATCCTGAGGCGAGCCAGGAAAAAACCCGCACCGGGTGACCAAAAAAAAAAAAAAAAACAATGTCCCCACCTCCGTCCCCTCCCTCCCCAGCCCACCTCCATGGCAGGTTCTGTATCTCCTTTCTCTCTTTCTCACTATCTCTCCCTCCTACCTACCTTTCCTACACATTGTGGAATGTAGTATATTCTAGGACATGATTGGTTCCATTAGTTTGATAGACTTAGGGAGCCTCATGGTCAGGTGGTTAGGGGAGAGATGATGCCAGCTCTCCCCCATTGAGTCTGAGGCTCTGCATGCTATGGCTAGTCGCCCCGGGGCAGTTCCTGGGCAGGGCCACTGGGCTCCAGAACAAGATAGAGAGGGGAAGTGGTGGCCCCAGCTCTATCTGAATGCCCGGTGACTTCCACCTTCTGGGAGCCGCCTACCTGGGCTCGAACTTCGGCTACTCTGTTAATCTGGTCTTGAGATCAGCGTCTCTCTTGGGTGGGTTCTGATATGCTACAGTGTCTGGACAGCAAAAATGGCGGCTATTGTGGTGAGCGGAGTCTCATCCAGCTGCTTCCAGGGTCCTCCAGAGGTGATGGGCCAACACCCAAAACCCATCTGTCCTCCTGGGAGCCTCATGGTAAGCTGGGTTAGGGGAGAGCTGAATGCCCAGATGCAGCTTTTTAAAAGATAATTTTGGAAACAGCTTTTACTTAATTCTCTACAGCAATTAAATAATTAATTAAATAAGGAAATTTAGTCATCAAACCACGTCTAAAGATCACATGGTCACATCATACCTATGGAACTGTAGAATTATTTAATTGCTCATTTAGTATTGAATTAGTCACAAAACCATGTTTATCAAAAGAAGATTCTAATAAACAATTTTATCATAAAATCTCTCATCTCTAGAATAATAAAGCATTAAAGTAAAATTTTAAAATTATGAGAGGCAAAAAACTTAGTTCTTTCACTGGAGAGCAGTTTGAGGAATTCTCCCATATTTTCCTGATGAGACTCTAAAATATGTCATCCACAGTGTGAGCAGAATAACAATTCGTATTGTTTAGGCAGACTGTAAATAGAATCTTGAGGTTTTCTTCCTAATAAAAAGAATTGCCTATTCTTTCTTTATGGCTTATGTTTTCTCTTTCTTCACATGAATTAGAGAGTTTCTTTCTTTCAACAGATGAATTTGTCAATATTAGCCAACCCTCCTCCTCAAATATTCAATCAGCCCACAGCTTTTTTAACTGTGTAATCTATTCAACTATATTTTTACACAGTCTATCTAAAGTAAACTTGTGCAAGCGTCCCAGGACTCTTAAACGTAATAATAACTGTATCTACACAGGGAAAATTGGCAGGCAATAAGCTAATTTTTCAAGATATACAATCAATGTAGGGATCAAATATGAAGCACTAATGGAAACTGCTTAAAATCAGTAGTGGTGGGCTTTCTTTAATTTGTATTATCAAAGTATCTGCTTTACTTTTTTTTTGTTGCAACAGATGATTAAGGTATGATAAGCTGATACTCTAAGGTATAGTGGTAAAATTTCATTGTTTTTATATTCAATAAATGTAGCTATTCATTTTATTCACACCACAACAGATACTCGGGCATTGTCAGGAATATATAAACAGCAATTTAGAATAGAGTTAGGTTAAAAAAAATCAGTGAGGGAGTCTTAAAAAAATCTCCATTAAGCCATAAGTGTTTAACTGTATGATGTCTGAAATACGAAGTTTAGAAATATCTCTTTGGAATTTGGGTAATTAGAAGGTGTAGGAGGACCTGGAAAAGTTGTGTATTATTAACTGCTCAGACATTGGGGAGACCTATTCCCATTTATGCTATGTATCTTTTCCAATCATATGAATTTCTATAATGGTGAAAAATGAAAGCATCAAAAACAGACAACTAGGGGCTGGAGGCGATAGTCCAGCGGGTAGGGCGTTTGCCTTGCATTCAGCTGACCGGGTTTGATCCCCTGGCATCCCATATGGTCCCCCACGCAGTGCCAGGAGGGATTCCTGAGCACAGAGCCAGGAGTACCCATGAGCATCGCTGGGTGTGACCCCAAAAAAAAAAAATAGACAACTAATTTCACAAAATGATATGCAGTGAAACAAATATACAAGGCAATAATAAGCTGTTTTGTGCGGGCCTAAAGTTTAAATGGAGATAAGATTTTAAAACATGAGTAGATACACATATTTGTTACAAAGGGGGAAAAATCAAAATAACTGTTAATGCTTAAAACTTTTGGGACAGCAGTAAGATTTCTGTTTTATATCAGTTGATTTTAGAACCATGTGAATGCTTTATGTAACAGAAATATATAACTTAATAAACATTACAAAATGACAGCCAAAGCAAGTGTAGTGAAATGATAATACAGTACTAGGATATTTCTAAAGTGAAATTTAGAGCTATAAACATGGAAACTTGGAGCCAGCGAGATAGCACAGGGGTAGGGTGTTTGCCTTGCATGCAGCTGACCAGGGTTCGATCCCTGGCATCCCACATGGTCCCCGAGCACTGGCAGGAATAATTCCTGAGTGCAGATCCAGGAGTAACCCCTGAGTGTCACCGGGTGTGACCCAAAAAAACCAAAAAAAAAACAAACCCCAACAACTCTATTATAAATCTCTAATGAAATGTGTCCTAAAGACAAAAGTATTGAATCTTAACCCAGTTTGGGTTATTATATCATTAGTAAAAATTATGTTATTTTTTATTTAAAAGGAGGAACAGAAATTGGAAAATAGAACATGGAAGGGATCTAGTGTACTTTTAAGCAATGAGTATGAACAAATCTTTGCTCTTGGAATGAATTGTGTCCTCTCTGTTTCATATATTTAAATCTCATCCCCAATACTTTACAGACATGGGGCAGAGCTGCTACTGGCTCTCCCTGTGCCCAGCTGCTCACGAGGCGCCCAGGAGGGAAGGCGGGTTCTAGCCCTGGCCCGCCACCCCAGTAGAACCTTGCAACAAGCCAGATGACCCCCACTCCATGAGGGCCTCCATTCTCCACATCCGGACTTCCCTCTCATCAGAACACCACCCAGCAGACCAGCCTATCACAGCCCGGCTCATCGAGATCCACCCTGCTGCAGTGTTTTTAAAATCCGGCTTAGGTATGCTGATCCAGAAACTCACAGACCTGGGGCAGAGCTGCTACTGGCTCTCCCTGTGCCCAGCCGCTCACGAGGCGCCCAGGAGGGATGGCGGGTTCTAGCCCTGGCCCGCCACCCCAGCAGATTCTTGCAACAAGCCAGATGAACTCCCACTCCATGAGGGCCTCCATTCTCCACATCCGGACTTCCCTCTCATCAGAACTCCACCAAGCAGACCAGCCTATCACAGCCTGTCTCGCGGCCGCTAGTGCCCTGCTGTTCATCAATAAATGCTGGACTTAGAGATGACTACAAGAGTATGCTACCCGCACGGAAGAGCCTGGCAAGCTACCCGTGTCGTATTTGATATGTCAAACACCAATAACATTTTAGACCTCATTCCCATGATCTGATGGACTGGTTTGAGGCTCTTTATGTTCCTGGAGCAAGCAGGTGCCCTTGGGCTCTACTAGCATGAGACAGGACATATGGAGATGTTACTGGTGCCCGCTCGAGCCATTCGATGACGAACGGGAAGACAGTGATACAGTGACAGTAATACTTCACAAGGGGACCACATTTGTAGATAACGTCTTTAAGAGGCATGAAAATGATATGTATATATATTTGCATATAATGTGTGTGTATATATACACAGAAACGTGCTGGCATATTTGTATATGCACTCATATGATTAAAATTGTATTTTTACATGTAATTGGGTCTTCATAGACATTTCATAGCATACAGTTCCTCAGTGGGATCTTCTGGCAAGATCTGAGGAAGTTGTGTTGGTTTTCAGGGAAATCAATATGAATAGTCATTATTCTTGACTTCTACAGAGGCAAGAAAGTGAAACGTCTAATTAATGAGTTGATAGCTCAAGGATAAATATTAAATGCCTATAAAATTTCCAAAGGAGCAGCTTCAGAGAACTTCCAGGTTGGTGAAGATGTGGAGATTTCAGGAGACTTCGTGCCTCTGGGAAGAGCACAGAAGCTGTGTGACGTTTCCTCCTACTCCTTGCCTCTCTTCCACATGGCTATTTCTTAGTCACACATTTTGTAATAAAATGTTTATCTAGTAAGTGAATGCATTTCTTCAATTTGTGAATCTTTGTGACAAATTAGTCAAACCAGTGATGGGAGTCCTGTGACTCTCTGATGTGTGCATTCAGAAAGAAACATAGGTCATAGTCTGCCCTAGGGGCTGGTGTCTCAAGTAGAGTATCTTGGGGAGATAGTACCCTTAAATGGTGGGCTCTGATGCTCTGTTCAGGTAAACAAATAAAGGCATAACACTAAAATTATCAGACTCCCAGTGGGGGACAGAATTTTCAGTTGATATGGGAAAGCCTCCATCTACTCATTTAAAATTAGATCCAATTATAAATAGATACCAGTGTTTTACTAAATATGGGAAATGGTAATGGCAGATTAAAACTCACCACTGAATATACACAAAGAGACTTAAGTGATAAACTCTAAATATCTGCAGGGCCAGCCACAATGTGTAAAATAAGAGGGAGAGAGAGATGCAGAGACAGAGAGAGAGATAGAGAGAGAAAAGAGAGGAAACTGGGGTACCTGCTACTAAGGCGGCCTGGGGCGGGGGGGGGGAGGGGTACATTGGTGGTGGAAATGGGGCACTGGTGGAGGGATGGGTGCTGGAATACTGTATTACCAAGAACCAATTATGAACACCTTTGTAATTGTATGTTTCACGGTGGTATAATAAAAAAAATTAAAAAAAATAAAATTAGATCCAAGATCCCAGTACAAGAGGTAATCTCATTAAAGTCAAAATATGATACTCTAATCCAACATGTTGGTATTCTCACAAAAAAGGATGCACAGAGAAGGACATGACTCAGAGAGATTTAGGAAAAGACAGTCAGCTCCATTCTATGGGGTGATACCTGGAACAATTTTCTCCCTCATGGAGGAACTAACCCTGCTGGCACTGTGATTTTTACTTCCAACATCTCAAACTATGGAATAATAAGTGTATGTTATTGAAATGGCCCATTTTAAAATTTTGTTACAACACCTCTATCATGCTAATACAATGATATAAACACTAATGGGATGATTATAATGAATCGTTCACATTGTTAATGGCTAAAAACCATTCATCAGTGTTCACATCACATTCTGATTGGGAGCTGGTTTAGGTCACTTAAAAGTACACTTCTTGTTTACTTTAAACAAAGTAAACTACCTGATTTATAAAGCAGTCTTGTCAAAACATGACAAAATAATCTAAATCTCACCAAACTTTAAATATATGTAAGAGAGAAACTCATTTATGACAAATGGATAACATCACAAAAGAAAGTTACTTTAAAAATAACCTACAAGATGTAGGGTACAGAGAAACATGAGCGAAGACCATCAAAGATATTTTAGATAATTAATAAATTACTGCAAATCTGTGTTACCATTGGGCCTACTAAAAATAAAATTATAAGATGAGAAAAGTTACTTTAGATATCCTAACATATTTATCTGTAAAAGTAGCAATTTGCTACTCTGATAAACAGGTAGAGTATTTAGAAGAGTGCCTGAAACATAACATAGGTTCAATTACTTATTTATCTAGTCATTGATTTAATCCATAATATAACTGCTATCAGTATTAGTTCAACTGATGTCATGTATACATCTAACTCTGTATGTACTTATGGTGTGTACACAAGGGCATGTATGTGTTTTACAACATATGTATGCTGTCCCAAATTAACTCATATTGGACTTCAGTGTGTTTTCATTACATGGTTTCACAGAAATCCTCAAAACAATCCAACCATCAGCTCAACTTTGGTAGGAAAAGAATCTAACGATTGTGAAAATTTTAAATAAAAGACAAGGAAGAGTAAAAAAGTACTGTCCTAAGGAGGTTAACCATTCAACTTGATCCCTTTCAGAATAAAGCTGTTTCATGCCTGCCATTTTCAGAGAAAGACAAACCTTGTCTCAGCACCCTGAGGGCCAGCCCTTGGAGCTAACTGGTATTTTCAGCCAGCTGGGTGATGTTTACATAAGAGGCAGAACACATCTGGTCATTAATAGTGATAATTGCTCTTTGGTTAAAAGCCATCATTTCTATATAGAAAATGTTGCAGCTGACTATTGTGTCAGGTGACTACATCCCATGAATTTGTATTTCAATTTTCAATTTGTTATTTTTTTCAAAGATGAAGGACATATGATTTATACTTTCAATAAATCTACAATTTTTTTTCATTCACAGGGGAAATAATTATATGGCAAAAATAGTAAGACAGTTAAAAAGAAAGTTAAAAAAAGTTAAAAACCTTGTAGACTTCTGTGACGTAAGGTATAAAATGAGAATTCTTACATGTTTAGGTAGGTTGTATTGATCTTCATTGAGAAAGAAATAATTGAGGGAGAGAAACAGAGAGAGTGAGGAAGAGAGTCATTTAACCCAAAGAAATAAGACAGGAGTAAATGGTAATGGAGGAAAGATTATGTGGGGATATAGAAGGGAGGGTACGTGATTAAGCAAGATGGGTTATGAAAGGAAATGCAGGTTTTCCAGCTTGATATGAATTTCAGATAAACTAACAAGTATGAGTCATGTAATAGTTGGGTCACATTTTAAATTGAATTGTCTTTGACGTATTTAGAGAAAGAAATTATTTGTAAAGTATAATCTGTAGAGTAGAAGAAAGTGGATATTCATGGGGAAAGACATTTTGGTCATCAACATAACATACATGTATGTGTGATAAAATCAATGTACTGTAGAAAGAATAAGATAGCAATGATGACTATTAGAGAAAAATGATATAGTAAACTTTTCAGGAAGTGATGATCTATCTTGATTTAGATGTTAGGAAAAGAGACAGCTGAGCTAGACTGGTGTGGAAACAACAAATTGAATCTAAGGGTAAAAGATATGTGATGTCAGAGCGGGAACATATTTTTGTCTAATGACCTGAATGACAATGGCTTTGCTAAAGATCTTGTAAGGAGGAGAAAGTAGTTTTAGGGGGAAAAACAGTTAAAATAATAGGGTCATGTCAGCAGAAACGGAAAACAATGAACACAAATGACAGCTCAGTAAGAAATTCAAAATAGTTTTCTGACTTCAGTAGTTTGTAATTCTAGATATTTAGCTTTATTAATTCAATCAATTGGTCAATAAATAGCTATAGATATCTCTAGTCGATGGTTATAAAACAGGTGCAACAAGGGGCTTGCAATCTTCAAATTCCTGATGTTAGTTATTACTCCAAAATCTCATAGAAGTGAAGAGTATATATTTAGACACTTCAGTGTTGTGAACTTTTGCCAATCATTCTTTTGATTGTTAGAAGAGTAGCTCAGGAAAGAGCCTTCATT
This sequence comes from Cryptotis parvus, assembly GCA_021461705.1. NCBI lineage: Eukaryota > Metazoa > Chordata > Mammalia > Eulipotyphla > Soricidae > Cryptotis > Cryptotis parvus. The sequence continues at coordinate 18,534 of JAJIBD010011180.1, forward strand.
TTAGAGATTGAGGAATAAACACATGAGTTGTGATATGGCAGAACAGAACAAAGCTGAAAGAGAATAGAAACTGAGAAACTGAGGGGAAGCAGTCATAAAAAAGGAAAGACTAAAGGTTTATGCACAAAGTCCGACAAGAGGGTCCAGCAACACAGTGAAATAATTGGACAGAGAAATTTGTCTCCGAAAAAAGAAAGATAATCTACATAGACAAGGGAGGAAGGAAAAGAAGAAATGTTTTAAAGACTTGAGAGAGGATATGGAAAGACATGAAGTTCTTTCTCCATTTTAGAGTAAGAAAGAGCATTTTGCAGTTTGAGCAAGGTCACATACTCCTGGATCACACTCCTGGATCATACACCTGGATCACAGCTTTAAGTTCGAGTCATCTAGCAAATCTTACAATACATCTCAGACATGCTTTATTTAGGTCCTATTACATAGAAGGAGTTAAAGAGTTTGCAGGAGTATCACTGTATCACTGTCTTCCCGTTCATCATCGATTTGCTCGAGCGGGCCCCAATAACATCTCCATATGTCCTGTCTCACGCTAGTAGAGCCCAAGGGCATCTGCTTGCTCCAGGAACATAAAGAGCCTCAATCCATTCCGGAATAAGGTCTATAATTGTTACTGGTATTTGGCATATCAAATACAACACGGGTAGCTTGCCAGGCTCTGCCGTGCAGGTAGCATACTCTTGTAGTCATCTGTAAGTCCAGCATTTATTGATAAACCGGGCTGTGATAGGTTGGTCTGCTGGGTGGAGTTCTGACAAGAGAGAAGTACGGATGTGGAAAATGGAGGCCCTCATGGAGTGGGGGAGTCGTCTGGCTTGTTGCAAGGCTCTGCTGGGGTGGCGGGAGTATTGTATATCATAAAGCATGTTGTTTTAGCTCAGCTCATAGAGGAGAAGGCAAGTTTCCTGATGGAGTTTCTTCCTTAGGTGGTATGATTGTTCCACAGTAGCCTAATGCCTCTGGAAGTACCAACCCTAATCAGACAAGACTCTATTTAATTTTAGTGTTTACATGACTACATACAGCAATTGTATATAAAATCGTATATGTATAGTTGCTAAAAATAGAAAAGAATGGATTCTATCCTTGTGGTTTCATTTAAATTAATGTATAACATTTAGCCATTGTGTTTTAATGCAGCAACTTGATGTAGGTAATAATACTACCCTGTGATTATGAGGTACTTTGTTGAATGACAGGACTAGCTAGCTTGGGAGCTTTGCTGTTTTATCCACTCACAGCTTAATCTATTTACATGTTCTTAAGCCAGGGTTCATACTAATGAGATCTCTCTTCTGTGTAAACACTGGTTGAGGGTGTGGCAGATACAGAAGTCATTTTGATTCTGAATGAGTAACTTCTGATTTATTATATATATATATATATCTACTAAGACTTCTATGTTATCTAGATTGGGCACAGCTCATCGTTATACCCACTGGACCAGAGTGGGAATGTTAGGATTTACCAGGACATGACCTCCCTGGCTATGTTGAGACAATCATTTAAGATTATAGGAAGGATCTTAGTTTGTCCTCAAGCATGCAAGTGTGACCCTTTCAGTATACAGAGAACAAGATACTCAGAATCACCCTCGTGCAGATGATAACTAAGAAGGACCTTCTGGGTACCATTTAGATTACATGAAGCCCATAACATTAAGATATAATATACCACCCCTCCTCTCTCCAGTGTTTTACATAAGACATAATCTCAGAAGAAGGGATTAGTCCTTGGCATAATCATTTGTTTAGACCTGTAATAGGGTGTGGCTCCACCTTCTACACTCTTCTACAATCTAGAAGTTGATTAGGGTTCTTTGTTGACAGGACCCTCCCTGAAATTAGGATTACTTTTGTGTATATAAGGATCCTGATTTGAGGTCCTTTCTCCTCTTTGATACAGCTACTTCCTTTCTTTCTGGTAGGATCCTCTTTGATGGAACTCTCTCTCTCTGCTGGGAATCACTTTGGTGGGACTCTGTCTCTGGTGGGATCCTCTTTGGTGGGAGACTTGGGCCCTCAGGTATGGTCTAAGTTCTGACCAGAACTAGAGATCTTCCATTATATTGAATTGCTGTGATAGAGCTTGTTGTACTACAGAAAAGGGAACAGTGTGCCAATAATTGTCAAAAGTCTATTACTACATAGAACTTAGCATTAGATACAGGAGAAAAGATACACATGATAACCTCTAAGCATATGTATTACAATCCACAATATGTAAGAGTGGCCCACCACCCCAGCAGAGCTGTACAAGCCAGATGACCCCCCCACTCCATCGGGCTGCCATTTTCCACATCCGGACTTCGATCTTGTCAGAACTCCACCAGCGATAGCCTATCACAGCCCATCTCATCGAGTTCCACCCTGCAGCAGTTGTTTTTTCAATCCGCCCAGGTATGCTGAACCAGAGACTTACAGACATGGGGCAGAGCTGCTACTTGCTCTCCCTGTGCCCAGCCGCTCATGAGGCTCCCGGGAGGGATGGAGGGTTCTAGCCCTGGCCCGCCACCCCAGCAGAGCTGAACAACAAGCCAGATGACCCCCCTACTCCATCGGGCCGCCATTTTCCACATCTGGACTTCCCTCTCATCAGAACTCCACCAGCGACAGCCTATCACAGCCTATCACCACTTGCGGCCGCGGGTTCATCTATAAATGCTATATTTAGAGGTGACTACAAGGGTATGCCACCTGCATGGCAAGCCTGGCAAGCTGCCCTGCTTTATTTGATATGCCAAATACCAGTAACAATTATATTAGTTCATTCCCATGACCTAATATAATGGTTTGAGGCTCTTTATGTTCCTGGAGAAAGCATATGTCCTTGGGCTCTACTAGCATGAGACAGGACATATGGAGATATTACTGGTGCCGCTCTAGCAAATAGATGATCAATGGGAGGATAGTGATAGTGAATTGTAAGAGAGGAGAGAGAGAGATAGAGATAGAGAAAATAGATGGAGAACCTGCCACAGAGGAAGGCTGGGGGAGGGAGGAGGGAATCGGGGACATTGGTGGTGGGAAATGGACACTGGTGGAGGGATGGGTGCTGGAACACTGTATGGCCGAAATCCAAACATGAACATTTTTGTAATTGTTAAAAATATTAAAAAATTAAATTAAAAGAATAAAGAACTGATAGCTACTTGAAAAAAAACAGCCTTTAGGAACTGCGCCAGATTTGTGAGTTTTCATCCGTTTCCCGGTGGCCTGAGGTAGAAGAGAACTTTCTGTCCTGATACTGTTGGGGACCCCAGTGGCTCCCCAACGTACCTAGTCAAAGAACTTTTAGATTCATTCAGAAAATTCCAATGGCCTCATCATGGCAAATAGCAGTACCCACACATTAATGTATATTCTTATTTCTGATGATTATAAGTTAAACTTATAAGAAAACACAAAATGCTGATTACCTGTTCTGATAAGTGCAGCCACAAATACATTGAAAGCTTATAGGATAAATATTTTCTAGTATCCTGTTTAAAGACATTTATATGGTTGCTACTTTTGAAAGAACTATTACAATGAAAAAATAAAATGTTTTCATTTTTAAGACTAGAAAATATGATATCAGAGGAACTAAAATGAGCATACCTTAATATATAGGGTCACAGAGCCAGTGGAACTTAGATTTGGAAAAGCATATATAAAGAGTTTTGTCTTGAAGGTTAAGAACTCTGAAGACCAAAAGGATTATTTGGATTACTGAAGGTCATAACATGGTTAGGTCACATGTCTCTTGCCTCATAAATCCTAGGTGTCACAACGATGACATCACAGTAGAACATTTTTACTAGACTTCTGGAGAATTACTTCTAGGGACAGAATAATGATATACTATATGATACATACCAAGTTCATATGGAGTTTTCCTAGTGGGATAATTATCTTTTCTAGACACTAACAGAGTTTTACTAGTTTTCCACTTTTTCCTATATATTTTTATTATCAAATTAGGATAGGAAAATATTAGTTCCATATATTCACCTGATATTAATTACTGCATGATAATCTCCCAGAAATGAATTAATTATTATTAGCCCATTGCTGTGGATAATAAAATCATTGCTCAGTGATCACTTAAGCTGTCCAGAAAATAGTGAAACATGAGTCTAGCTTTAGTCCCTGAGTCCAGATATCATGCTATCTTTTTCTATATCTTTTCATTTCTCTAGAGCTCATAGGAAAAATAACAAACCAGAGAGGAAAGAGGTCAGTGAAGGATATGGATGAAGGGAGGGTATCAAAAATGACTGAGTTTCTTCTGTGGAGGGGGTTCCCCAACAATGCCCAGGGCCTAGAGGAAAGTTTTGCTGGAAAATACAGTTCAGTGCCAGAGCAACGCAAAACTGAGGGGGAATGAAGTACTGGTAGAGGGCCCTGAGATCCCAAGGGTCTGAACTCAGAGTCACTGTAGCTAAATCACATGTGCCAGTCCTGTAAGATGGTTTAAGACTCTTAAAGAAAAAGCTGTTGCCTCAAAAAAAATAACACCTAGATAAAAAGCTAATGATAAATGTTTCTTATTTAGGATGTTATGCTTGCAAGCTAATAATAGCAAAGATCTTTACTATTAAACAACTTGAAAGATTTGACTTCTAAGTACATTTGAAAAATAATGGGATGCTAGCCTTAGATAAGGTATTTCCCCACTTTATATTTTAGTTTTCTCAGTTTAAGATTGTAAAGAGAAGGAAGAGGTGGACGAGAAGTGACAGAAGGGTAGTAATGAAAAGTTGAGTAATTTAGTGGTGATGAGGTGCAGTAACTTTGTACATCTAAACCATAGATGTTAGCATCATTATAACCAGATTACTAAACTACAACAAAAATTAAAAATGAATTAATTCAAATTTAAAAATTAAGTTCCATTCAGTTATCTCCCTTTAGGAAAAATGACCTATATATTCAACTGTATAGTTCTTAAATATTTTTCTTTCTGTAAACTATGCTCTCTGATAGAGCCTACCAATAATGGGAAATGTTCAAAGTTAGATTCTGTAAACTAAGAATAGAATTTGCTTCTTGCTCACCCCCAAATTTCAGTTGTTTCTTTAAAAGACAAAAAAACTTGGCACACACTCAAGTATTTATAGTGACGTGGTATAACTGACTCATGTACTCAACTGGACCATTAAATTATTCTCCCAGGATACTTCAGATGAGTTTTTCATCACTTAAACCTTGGTTGTATCTGGTATGTACAATTATCGAAGATAATAGAAAACTTATAGCTGTATTTTCAATGTATTAGTCATCAATAATGACCATCAGAGATCTTGGATTAGTATGTTTTGCTTATAGTAACTATCAGAATCAGCTAGGAAATTTTTTATTTAGTTCATCATGTTTTTGAGAGACTTTTATGTCAGATATTTTCAACTAGTGTTGAAAGCTCTTGGGGCATTGAGTGGTGAAAAATGACTGAAGAACATTTTGGCTAGATTCACTGATACTATTTTGCTGTACAAATGAAGATCAAAACTATCGCCAATAGGTTAACAATGGAAATTTTATAATAGATATTTTTCATTTGCAAATAGATTTGTAAAACCATTAATTGCAGAAATTTGATACTTAACTGGAGTTAACGTGGATCTGGAAGTTTATGGAATTAGGAGAACTTACAAAATTTTGTAAACTCTACAGAGCCTAAAATTACTTCACAATTAAATATTTTATTGGAAAAACTGGCAACTGATTTGGATTAATGCAAAAATCTTTTAATAAATTCCTAGCAACATGAGTATTAATAACAGTTCTTCATAATGTATAAGGGAGGAATTTTATATACCTTTTATACTTGATCCTTAAAACGTAATCAGTACCCACTATTTGGCAAAAATCATTTATGGTATTAACTAGACATAACCAAAATATGGGAAGCAATATTTCATATCATGTACATGAATTAGAAGATTTATAATTTTAAAATCTTAATTTACCCCCAAACTAACTCGCAGATGGAATGTAATCTCAATTACACTTTAGGAAACATTTCTGTTGGGTAGAAGTTGACAATTAAATTTTGAAAGTTATATTTAGATTTAAAGGATCTAAAATAATAATGATCTTAATTAATAAATACAAAGGTGGAAGACCCTTAACTTGACATAATGGAAATTGAAATACTTTAACCCTCCCTAAAATAGAAAAAATAAAGCAATGGTACAGAATTGAATATGATAATAGATTCCCACCAACTTGTGTACTGAAAGATACCAATGTAGCCTGATGGAAAAGAAAAGCATTTTTAATTAACAGTGGTAGGCTAAGTGAACAGCAATAAGGCAAGACTGATTCAACTCCTATCTCACAAAAAATACAAAATATATTCACTATATATAATATACCTAAAGATAATAGAGAAACATTTAAGGAACTGCAATTATATAAAAATCAGTCTTGTAAAGTATTGCTCAATAGCTTAAACAATGTTTGCCAATTCCTTTGTATAATTAAGTAGCTATAGTTAATACCTCGAATACAAAATAACTCTATAAGGGTGGTTCAGAGATAATTAAGCAATATATTTAAAAATTATAATTTCTATGATAGCTAGATGTGAAATATTTTTGCCATAGACAAATTATCTGATTTCTGTGAATAATGTTTTTTTTGCAGATTTGGCAAACAATTGATTTACTTACCTTCAATGCACAAGTATCACATAATGGTTCTAAAAGATTTTCTGGTTTCTCATATAACTAATATAGATAAAACTTTATATTATCTTACCTTCTTCCTTCCCCTTCTCATATCAAAAATAAAAGTAAAGTAAAGCATGCAACATAAAATCACTTACCGGAGTCCGTAGAGGACCGTTCCATCAGGATGCAGTCGAATCATGCGATTCTTCACTGTAACTCCATGCACGAACGATTTCTTGTCATTCAGAAAGTAGGTATCTGGCACCCAGAGTTGGTCAGCTACCCTGTTGTCTAGTGTGAGGTTTAGTGGAATTCCAGAATAAGAAAGTCTTTTGTCTTTCCAGGACTGCTGGAAGTACATGGTGAGTGTATAATCCTGAAAAATAAAGAAAAGCAAAAAAGAAGTTTTACCATTACTATCATCATCATCATCATCATCATCATCATCATCATCATCATCATCATCATCATCATCATCATCATCATCTTTCTATTTAGGATATGGTAGGATGTAGACTCATGGTACCAGAGACATACTGTCTTGTCCCTTAAAAAGTTTCCATTAGAATATATTGAACTTTGTACCTTTATGCATATATATGCATATATATTTATGCATATATATATATATGAGTGCAATAAATAAGCATTTCTACCAATACATTCCCCACACCATGGCCACCTGAAAAGAGAATGTCTCTATGTTGAGAGATATGATAGGTTACTTTGAGGGGTATAGGTAAATATATTTAACTTTTTAGATCTGAAGTTAAGGTAATGAAGAAAGTCATTAGAAGAAAATATGCCCAGTGATACACGTTCACAAAAATCTCCCCTAAATATTATGTTTGAAGTGGGATATTTGAAAAATTATAATAAAATAGATGAATATAAAACTGTTTTCCAAACAATTTTAGATTTGGAAAATATGCTTTGAAATAATGCTGCTGTTTGTATTATACAGGTCTTCAATCACCATAACCTAGATACTTCTAAGAGCATCTTGTCTATCAATTCTAAAGAGTAGTGTGCAAGGCATCTGGGGCTGGATGGCTGATACTCGTGCTGGAACTGCACAACACTTTCTTTCAATTCATTCCTGCTTTGTTGAAGTTGGATTTGTACTTAAACTTGTTTTCCTCATTTCTTATAAAAGGTTATACCAATGACATACGTTGCAATTTTTTTTGCTCAGATTTCCCCAGGCAGTGAGAGAAAGGAAGATTGGATTCATTAAACAGACTGTTCTATAGAAAAGGGCAGTGATGATTATCTTCTAGCTCAACTTCTTGTTGGTCTTGATAGAACTCTATCACTACAAAGTGCAATTGCCCAATGAAAGGAAATAATTAGTAGCAGTAAAATAATAAAGTATTTAAGATGGAGGCCCTAACCTAAAAAAAAAAGGTTCACTTTTTCTTTTAAAGGACATTTGGTTCAATAGTGACTTTGTGACTGCTTTAGTAATGGTTAAAATACTGATACTTAACAGGAACAATTCACAATGCAGACAGCCCCCTGAAAAATGGGGAGAAGAGCAAAACAGACACTTCACTGGAGAATTCAAACAAATGGTGAAGGTCAATAGCAATATGAAAAATTGTTCTTTGTTACTTATTATCAAGGAAACACAATACAAAATGACAACAAAATGCCAGCTCACACCTCTGCAAACAGCTATAAAAACATGTTGGTGGAGACAAGTGTTGGTGGAGTGGAGAAAAAATATTTGATAGAAATAAAAATTATTTTAACCTTTATGGAGAATAGAATAGAGACTTCTAAAACTATTAAATACATGTATATATGTATATACATTTATATACTTATCTTGAGGTCCAGATATCCCACTCTATATATATATATCCCTAAAAGACACTCAAAGAAACTGAATAGATAAATGCATATTATTGCTCATTGCACCATTACTTATAATAAGTAGAAGTTCAAGATCTGGAAATAATCCACGCACTCAATGGCTGATGTGTAGAAAAAGAAAATATAACATACATACACAAAAGAATATTACTCAGTCACAAGAAAAGACAGAATCCGAGATAAAGTCTAAGTAAAATAATTCAGGAGACTGTGTGACGGTATCATGGGTGACATACAAAGAAACAAAACAAATGAGCAAATAAAGCCAAATAAGAATCAATCCTTGGGGGCTTGAGAGGGTACAGTGGGTAGGGTACTTGCTTTGCATGCAGCAGACTGGGATTTAATCCTGGCACTATATGTTCCCACAGGCTACCAGGAGTGATCACTGGGGACAGAGTCTGGAGTAAGCTTGAGCACTGTTGGGTGTGGCAAAAAAGAAAAAGAAAATCAGAACAGAACAAAAAAAACCCTTGTACACATGATCATTTAATCTTTGATAAAGGTGCAACGAGTCTAAAATGGAGTAAGGAAAGCCTCTTCAATAAGTGGTGTTGGGAAAACTGGGCAGCGACATGTAAAAAAATGAATTTGGACCTGTGTCTAACACCATGCACAAAAATCAGATCAAAGTGGATTAAAGATCTCAATATCAGACTTGAATCCATAAAGTACATTGAAGAAAATATAGGAAAAACCCTCCATGACATTGAAGCTAAAGGCATCTTCAAAGATGAAACATCACTAACAAAGCAACTAGAAGAAAAAGATAAACATATGGGACTACATGAAACTAAAAAGCTTCTGCACCTCAAAAGAAACAGTGACTAAGATACAAAAGCAGTCCACAGAATGGGAAAGAATATTCACCCAATACCCATCTGATAAGGGGTTAATATCCAGGATATATCAGGCACTGGTAGAACTTTACAAGAAGAAAACAAACAACCCCATCAAAAAATGGGGAGAAGAAATGAACAGAAACTTCAGCAAGGAAGAAATCCGAATGGCAAAAAAACATATGAAAAAATGCTCATCATCACTAATCATCAGAGAGATACAAATCAAAACAACAATGAGATACCACTTTACACCACAGAGACTGGCACATATTCAAAAGAACAAGAACAAGTGCTGGCCTGGGTGTGGGGAAAAGGGAACACTCATCCATTGTTGGTGGGAATGCCGGCTGGTACAGCCTTTCTGGAAAACAATATGGACATTCCTCCAAAGACTAGAAATTGAACTCACATTTGACCCAGCCATACCACTCCTGGGAATCTACTCTGGGAAGCTAAAAATACGCAGCGGAAACACCATCCCTACTTTTATGTTCATAGCAGCATTATTCACAATAGCCAGAATCTGGAAGCAACCAGAGTGCCCGAGAATCGATGACTGTATAAAGAAGCTTTGGTACATCTACACAATGGAATACTATGCAGCTGTTAGGAAAAATGAAGTTATAAAATTTGCCTACAAATGGATGGACATGGAGAAGATTATGTTGAGCGAAATTAGCCAGAAGGAGAGAGACAGATACAGAATGACTGCATTTATCTGCATAACATAAATATATAGGTACATATTATGATACCAATATCCAAGGTCAAGTGAAACATATATCAGGAGGTCTTGTCAAAGGTGGAAATTATCACAAACGTGTGGGAGTCAGGAGGCTAGGTAAGACAGAAAATGGAACAGTGTGCTAACAATTGTCGAGGGTACTAATGCCAACCTAGAACTGAGCATTAATAGAGGCAAAAGGATACACATGACAACCCTTTAATGTATGTTCTGTAAGCCATAGTCTGGAGGGGAAGGAAAAGAGAAAGAGAGAGAAATGGAAAGAAATAAAGAACCTGCCATGGAGGAGGGCTGGGGGAGGGGGAACCGGGGACGTTGGTGGTGGGAGATGGGCACTGGTGGAGGGATGGGTGCTGCAACACTGTATGACCAAAACCCAAATATGAACTTTTTAATTGCATATCTTTGTAATTGTAAAAATAAAAAAATAAAAAAAACCCTTGTATTATCAAAGAAGCAAGGTTACTTAAAGAAGTGGAAAGGAAGACTTGTAGAAGATTGGGAGTCTTACAGTTGTGTTGGAGGGAGAGTTATACTTAAATTTTAGTGTGCTGCAGTGTGGTAACAAACATTGTGAAGAGGTGTGAAATTGTACCCTACACATATACAGTTCGTTAACTGGTGTTTTCTCAAAAATCAATAATGATTGAATAAATGAAAGATGTTTTTGAGTGAACAGTTTAAGCATTTCTATATCAATAGAGACCACCACAGAATATTGTTTTGTGGGTTTGTTGGTTCAATGTTTTTAGCCAGTGGTCGTGACAGTTCTTGCAAGACCTTGAAGTACCAGGGATCAGCTCATGCCCTTGAATATGCTAGACATGTTCTTTACCGCTTAGGCCAACTCTCCTAAGCCTTCTTGAATGCAGTTCTTAATTGTGCTTAGAGCTTATGTTAATTATAAATACTATCTTATATTTAAATTTTTAAAAGTTCCTCAATATCCACTGGGGGAATCTAGATGAGCCACAGTTTGCTCAGACACAATGTATGACTTCTGTTGATTGTGCTCACACATAAGGATACACACCAGTGACTACGTTGTTCAGGAATTAGACATTTTACCCTCGCTATTGTAGTCAATTCCCTGAGTGTATCGCAGTATCCAACATTCTTAAGGGCTTTGCCTATCTTATATTGAATATCTTTTGAATAATATCCAAGTCTTTAATATATGTTGAATTAGGCATTGTGCATGATATGAGATAGTGATTCAATTTCGTTCATTTACATGTGTCTATCCTGTTTTCCTAAATAGTTGATTGAAAAAATGTCTCCATTTCATGCTCTTGACTCCTTTATTACAATTTAGCTTCTCATGTGTGTGAGATTTTAATCCTGGAATGTCTATTCTATGCCATTGATCTGTGTCATGCAGAGCTGAGCAGTCTCCGGGAAGCTGGTGAGAAGGTACCTGAGAGTAGACTGGGCCTGAATCCCTGAAAGCAGCAGGACTGCAGGGACTGGCAGGGAGCAGGGTCTGGATGACCATGTACTAACAAAGGAGCACCACAGACTTGATGGCAACTAGGGAGTCACTGTCACAAGTACCTGGTGGCATCTATTTGCCAGATTGCTCTGAATAGTGAACAGACGTGCTCAGGCATAGCTACACAGCAACTGGAGTGTGTCAAGTCCAAAATGATTAACCAAGAATTCTCAGGTGCTAAGCAGTCACTAAACTGCTATATTCACAGGGATCTGCATGGTATCTGGCAAGTTCTTGCTGGGTTAAGTACTAGGTGATTGGAATTTGAGGCATAACGGCTGACAGAACATGGACTTAGCATCTGACAGAGCACAATCTGGTTGGCCATAAGCCAGCATGGGGTATACAGGCAGGCGCACCCCACACCCTTGCTAAAACAGCTATATTTGCAGAGGTCTGTGCAGTGCTTTCTGTCTGGAGGGGTATGACTCCTGGCTAAGAGATTTGAATTGGCAGGAGTCAGTTTGTCTATCAGGAGTGAGCACTATTGATCATTGGTTCTTGCCTCCAGATGTTTCAGCTACCTATTAAAGATGGTTAGAGCTTTTCTCAAGGATTTGGCCTGTTACTCTGGAGAATGGCCAATGTAGCACCTACCAACACTACTCTCGGCTTGCTTATAAGATGTCATCAAGATGGCACTTGTGAGTGACTCAGACCCCTTTTCTGTGCCCTATCATTGCTTGCCTCCCTCTCAATTGCATACAGTAAGTGTATGATGGTGGCTTTGGGGTGCCAGGTGTTCAATGCAAACAAGCACCAGAGTAAAATTCTGCATCTTAAAAACTGTCCTTCATTGTGTCTTGCTGCCTTGTGTTGTGGGTTCTATTTTGACATGAACATCTCTGTTTCCAGTCTGTCTGTTTCTCCCTACTTGGCTGCCTCAGCACACAACATTATGAACCCCCAAACACATCCTTTTTTGTTTAATGACAAGTTCTCTTATTCTTTATTATCAGTCATATGATCCCTACTTAAAGGTCTAAAGTCTCATTCCATTTCACTTTCAATTAACATAAACATAACACGCGGACTATATACAATACTTTTTGAAAACTGCAAGAGTGTACTGTCTTATTATGAGCACCACTTAGGGAAATGAAGGTGAAGGTGCCTTAGAAACCATTTCAAGGTAAACAAATAGAATATAATATAGTTACAGTTGTGGTGCCAAGGCTGAGAGGGCCTATGTGCATCTCAAGGCTTCAGAGCCGCTAGATCTTGACCCCAGCCATATTAGTGAATGTGAGGATGCCTTTGTAGGAATCAGAGAATTCATTCCCAAGTGGCTTATGATATTTATAATGCTTTCTATTTAAATATCATACTTCCAAATTACTTCATATATGCATATTCATTTTCATAAGTATTTCTATTTATTAGAGACATTTATTTATTTATAGTATTTTATTACACCACCGTGAGATACACAATCACAAAGATACACAAATAAAAAGTTCATACCTGGGTTTTGGTCATACAGTGTTCCAGTACCCATCCCTCCACCAGTGCCCATCTCCCACCACCAACATCCCCGGTTCCCTCAATGCTCCCTCAGCCTGCATCCATGGCAGGTTCCCCCATTTCTTTCCCTTTCTTTCTCTCTCTCTCTCCCTTCCTTCCCCTCAAGACTATGTACTAGAGAACATACATTAAAGGGTTGTCATGTGTGTCCTTTTGCCTGTATTTACTTTAAACCTCAGTTCTAGGTTGGTGCTAGTACCCTCAACAATTGTCAGCACACTGTTCCATTCTCTGTCCTACCCAGCCTCTGACTACCACACGTTTGCGACAATTTCACCTTTGACAAGACCTCCTGATACAAGGTCATGTTTCAGTTGACCTTGGATATTGGCATCACAATATGCACATATATATCTATGCCATGCAAATAAATGCAGTCATTCTGTATCTGTCTCTCTCCTTCTGGCTAATTTCACTCAACATAATCTCTGTGTCCATCATTTATAGGCAAATTTTATAACTTCATTTTTCCTAACAGCTGCATAGTATTCCATTGTGTAGATGTACCAAAGCTTTTTATACAGTCATCGATTCTAGGGCACTCTGGTTGTTTCCAGATTCTGGCTATTGTGAATAATGCTGCTATGAACATAAAAGAAGGGATGGTGTTTCCGCTGCATATTTTTGGCTTCCCAGAGTATATTCCCAGGAGTGGTATGGCTGGGTCAAATGGGAATTCAATTTCTAGTTAAATAGATATTTATGAACAGATTTGTAGGTAGAAGGACCTGGTTTATGATAAAAATAAGCAACTGTGTGTGATCAGTGATAAATATTGGTGTATGGTTATTATTTCTAATTCAACTGGTCTAGGGTCTATGGTAATTAATAACTAGTCCAAAGCTTATTATTAGAAACTTTGCATTGTGATTAGCACAATAATCAATAGGACACAAGTTTCACTCTCACACTAAATACTCTTAAGCTTTCCTATTCTCCAGAGTGTTTTGGAAAATTTACATATGAGACCATGGGGTGGGAATCTACTCTGGGAAAACAAAAATAAGCATCGAAACACCATCCCTACTTTTATGTTCATAGGAGCATTATTCACAATAGCCAGAATCTGGAAGCAACCAGAGTGCCCGAAAATCGATGACTGGATAAAGAAGCTTTGGTACATCTACACAATGGAATATTATGCAGCTGTTAGGAAAATGAAGTCATAAAATTTGCCTACAAATGGATGGACATGGAGAAGATTATGTTGAGCGAAATTAGCCAGAAGGAGAGAGACAGATACAGAATGACTGCATTTATTTGCATGGCATAAATATATATATATATATATATTATATATATATACACATATTATGATACCAATATCCAAGGTCAAGTGAAACATATATCAGGAGGTCTTGTCAAAAGTGGAAATTATCACAAACGTGTGGGAGTCAGAGATTAGGTAAGACAGAAAATGGAACAGTGTGCTAATAATTGTCGAGGGTACTAATGCCAACCTAGAACTGAGCATTAAATAGAGGCAAAAGGATACACATGCCAACCTCTTAATGTATGTTCTGTAATCCATAGTCTGGAAGGGAAGGAAAAGAGAAAGAGAAAGGGAAAGAAATAAAGAATCTGCCATGGAGGGGGCTGGGGAAGGGGGAAGGAACCGGGTAGTTGGTGGTGGGAGATGGGCACTGGTGGAGGGATGGGTGCTGAACACTGTATGACCAAAACCCAAATATGAACTTTTTAATTGTATATCTTTTTATTTGTATATCTCACTGTGGTATAATAAAATACTTAAAAAAAAGAGATTATCTCACATTCTTCTCAATAGTCTTATTGTAATATACAAGGGTTTATAATGGCAAAATAATATTTGTAATGAACAGTATAGATACTAATTTGTAACAAATGAATAAAAGGGACTAGAAAGGAAAAAGTAATGATGACGTGAGTAATTTTAGCATAAATTTAATTTAGGGTGCTGTGAAGATGGAGCCATGTAGAATGGGATAAGTGAATTTCTTTGCATTCAGCAGTCCCCAGTTCAACCCCCAGCATGGCTAGGAGTTATCTTGGAGCACAGGTGGAAGTAAGCCAGAGAACAACCAGGTGTGACTCCAATTTTTCTCTCTCCAAATGCAGTAAACCAGTGTGTGTGCATGCATTTGTGCCTGTGTGTGTGTGTGTGTGTAGTGTTTCTTCCTTCCCTGCAAATTTTGTTTCCTATTAAGAATAAACTATCCACATACACTGAAATATTTTCCTCTACAGAGTCACTAATTTCAATAAATATTAACTCAACATCATATCATTCTTCTAGATTCAGGTAGTAATTTGCTTTATTTGCAAAAAAAAGTAGTTCAGTGAAAATTATATGTCCATTAGATTTTAAAGTGGGTGTCAGAGGACAAATGACCTTCAGAAATGTTATCTATTTCTATGATTGTTATCCTAATATAGGATCTGATTATACAATAAATGAGAATGTGGACATATGAAATTGGTCATATTTCATGTGTGGACATATAAAATTGATAATATTAATAAAAAGTTTTAAATTATAATAAACATAATGGTTATAATGATGAAAAATATAAGGAGGCCTAAAAATACTGTACTATTCCTTTTTTTGTATTATCTGTATTATATAATATGTTCGATGATTTTTTTTCCAGAAAGTACTCTGTATTTCATGGTTTTTATGAGACTTCATATTTATCTTCATATATTGTTCCCAAAACTCTGTGCTTTAGGAAAATTGTCTCATAAAATTAATTCACATGTCTAAAAACATTTAGAGAAATTATTCTTACTATATCTATCTTAATATAGATAATAATAGTGATATTTGAATAAAGAGTAGTATTTAATTTCTGTGAATTCCGTTTTTATATGGAAGAAAGGATTAAAATTTATATATTTTCTACTATAAACCTGGTTTTTGATTAATTCTTTGTTATTCATCCTGTAAGCACTCCAGGGAGAGTGGAAAATTTTTCAAAGGAAAGTAAGGGTTTTAATAATTTTTTTCATGTATTTACAATTATTCAACCAGCTTTCTCAACTGTGTAAGCTACTTGTTAAGTGAAAGAAAATGCTACAGATTTAGTAACTGTGTACTCTGGGGAATCTTTTGACACTGAGGTAAATTAATGGAATTAACGGGTATGAGATTGCTAATGAAATTGGTCAGGCTAATTCAGGCATGAATGAACTTGATCACTGAAGAAAAGCAAGAGTATACCAAATCAGTAGTGCACAACCCCTAAGGAACACATGTTTTAGATCTAAAAAAATACAAAGGAACAAGAAAATGTTTACAGTAAATGAAAGCATTCTTCTGGATGATAATGGTAATGTTCCTTTTCAGTCATTTTAAACTCAGGAGTTTAAACTCCTTAGGAGACATTTAGAAATACTCAATGGACATAACTAGGACTACAGATGATGTGCTGTTAGAATCTGGGGGTAGAGAAGAGGAACGATTTCCACAGACTCTAGAGAACAATCCCCGACAGCACAGCAACTACGATGCAGAATTATTGAATCCCAAATGCCAGTGGTGTCTCTTCCTTGACTCTGATAGAGGGATGCTGCCATGTCGTATTAGGCAATATGGTCATTGTCAGACACTATATGAAGCCCAAGATCACCAAAAAGAGAACCAAAGAGTTCACCAGGTACCTAACAGACCAATTTGTCAAAATCATATGTCAGTGGAGGTAACCCAGAGGCTTTGGCAATAGAGTGCACACAAGATTCGAGGACCACAATTACAACTCTGTCTTTGTGAGATTTCATGTCCTTACATGTACAGGTAAGGTTTTGTTAACATGAAAAAATTACAGAAGATGACTAAGTAAAGATACAGAAATACCTTGTAATGTATGGTAGGAGAAACATCTGAAATCTAAAGCAGCCCAAAGGCATGAAGGTCTTTGAGACAAAATATCTTAGGAGTATGGGAAAACCACTGAGATGCAGAATTCCAGGCCCTGAACAAGGACAGCTCTGAGAAGTGGCAGGATCCCTAGGAGGAGAGGCTCCAAGAAGGACAGAGGAGCAGCAGGCACTCAAGAATGGACCTCCACCAGGCTGCCCTTTGGGTCAGGTACTGGCCCCATGCCCTGAACTTTAAAAATCAGAGGCAAGTATTGTTCTGAAAGCTGGTTAATATTGAATCTTCTCAGACGAATATGACTAATAGCTCTTTTAAAAACGTTTTTTAAGGAATAGGTATAAGATTTATGTGTATCTAAGTATATAGATGCATATATTTATATAGATTTGTATATTATATATGTGAATGTATTTCATATAAAGAAATGTATGCATGGACTACACATGTATATAGTCTTAAATGAACCAAGGCTTTTGCATATATTTATTTTCATTTTTTGTTTTATTATTTTATAGGTATTTTAATTCATTTTTAGATCGCCTTCATTGATATCAAATCATTTGAATGAATATTATCAGGGGTCCCAGATACAAATCCCCATTCCCTGTAAAATATTCACGCCAGTTCAGTTAAAACCAGAAATTGAGCCCGGTGCCCCACCCAGGAGCTGCCCTGGGGTGACCAGCCATAGCATGAAGAGCCTCAGACGCAACTGGGAGAGGTGGAATTCAGCTCTCCCTGGCTCAGCTGACCATGGGGCCCCCAGGAGTACAGATGGGTTTTGGGTGTTGGCTCATCACCTCTGGGGATCCTGGAAGCAGCTGGATGAGACTCGCCCACCACACTAGCCACCACCTTCGCTGGCCGGACACTGCAACATATCAGCCCACCCGGGAGGGATGCTACCTCAAGACAAGATTAACAGAGCAAAACGAGTTTGAGCCCAGGTAGGCAGCTCCCGGAAGCGGGAATCACTGAGAACTCATCAGATGGAGCTGGGGTCGCCCCTTTCCCCTCTCCATTTCGATTGAGCCCGGTGCCCCCACCCAGGAGCTGCCCTGGAGTGACCAGCCATAGCATGCAGAGCCTCAGACGCAGCTGGGGGAGCTGGAACTCAGCTCTCCCCTGGCTCAGCTGACCATGGGGCCCCCAGGAGGACAGATGGGTTTTGGGTGTTGGCCCATCACCTTGGTGGGGTCCCAGAAGCAGCCAGATGAGACTCACCCACCACATTAGCCGCCATTTTCACTGTCCGGACAGTGACCATGAGGCCCCTAAGTCGTCTGCCGCTATGCGACCACGCGGTCCATCAAACTAGTGGAAACAGTTATGTCCTTTAATATACTGCATTCTATGATGTGTAGGAAAGGTAGGAGAGAGAGAGAGAGGAGAAAAAGACATACAGAACCCGCCAAGTAGTTAGGGTGCGGGAGGGGGACATTGGTGATGGGAGATGGGTTTGGGTGGAGGGATGGGTGTTGGAACACTGTAGAACCAAAACTCTACATGAGCATATTGCAATTTTATGTCTAAAAATGGTGTAATAAAATTTAAAAAATAAAAGAAAAGATTAAAAAAAAACTGAAATTGATTCTTTCCAAACTAAAAAATCTGTTTTTTTCCCAATGGGTGATTCAAGCGGAGCTGTGAGTCATTGCCTACTGTATCTCTAGTAACTTTGTGGGCGGAAACTGCCCTGCTAAGTAAGTCACATTCTATTCCATATGATCCTGCTCTTCTCCCAACTTAGGATCAGAGTATAGATATTTAAGAGCAGCAATTCATATGTAGAAAGTAGAACCATGTTGGTTCAAAAGGATAAGATGAATCTTGCTATGAGATAAAGGATCTAAGAAAAGAATTATAGGAGCAAATGCTAAGGTCATGACATGATTTTCCAGACTCATTGTTATAAATCAATAGGAGTAGAAAGTATGATGAAGTGAGAATATCATCCTGCAGTGGAAGAAAGTGAAGATAAAGCAGAAAACAGCGATAGTTAAAGAGTGAGTAACCAGACGTTTAAAGACTTTCTACTTCTGATTTGTGCCCTTTTTTTTCAAGGTTTGGGCGGTCCTTCCAAGCAGTGTTAAGGACATCTGGCTTTTAGTGCAGGGAATTAAGAATCCCTGGGAGATTGTCAGGGGACTATGTGATGATGGCTTGACTGTACACAACCATGCCCCCTTGAAGCCTGTAATCACTCTCTGGCCTCCTGTTTCTAGTTCCTGTGAGACCTGCTTATGTTCACTACTACCACACCATTTGAGTCTTTTCTCCAGTTTTACAAATTACTTTCCTTGTTCTAAAAGTTGATTCCACTTTTATTTCCTTCAACCTGATAAAATCACAATGATCATGTGCAATCTCCATAACAGAATCTCAATAAGAATTATACATATTAATAACACCCAAGACAATTTCAACCAGTCTTCTGCAGCAACATCCTACTTTAAAAATAACGTAGCTCTTATACAAATTTGGAGAGTCTCCTATATTACTGATTTTTAAAAAGTGGTAGACATGGCTCTTTTTTGTTAGTCTTACTAACCAGGACACCAAAAGAGAGGAGGAAAAGTATTTATTTAAATATTTTTCTTTTACCTACTTCTAGGGAGTGAACCTGGTTATCATACATAAAAAGCAAGTATATTCTACCAATGAGTCGCATGCACAGCCCTGAACATGTTACTTCTATCTAAAAATTTCCTTAGCAATCATCACGGCAATTAACTAGACAGGCCAATTAACTAGGAAACATAGTTTACACATTGGTGACAGAAGTAAACATCTGGAAATACAAATGCACA
Organism: Cryptotis parvus; assembly: GCA_021461705.1. NCBI lineage: Eukaryota > Metazoa > Chordata > Mammalia > Eulipotyphla > Soricidae > Cryptotis > Cryptotis parvus. The sequence continues at coordinate 38,354 of JAJIBD010011180.1, forward strand.
TGCATGCACACATGTACACATTCATACAACATATATCTCATGGAAACAATGCTTCATAATTCATAGATTTCTAGATATGTTTTTAATTGAAATGAAAAGAACTTCCTGCTCAAATGAATGTTTTCTGCATGTCTGCGTGTCACCATTGTGCAGCAGAAATTCATCATTGTGTTTCTGGATTTGCTATTAATTTCTTACCTTTTAACATCTAGATCTATGCAAACTATTAAAGTGATTGTGCTTATTTCTTAGATATATTTTGTTTATAACATATTTAAAGTGCATGTAGTTTTCTATTACCATTTTTGACAAAGCCTGTGTTCTTATTTATTATTGATTTTTTCACCAACTGCAGCCTGGTGCTAGGCCTCAGAGAACATAATCTTCTTTTACTTTTATCTCATTCTAAATAGCCCCATTTGGTTTACCCATCTGTGTAGTCAGATTTTTTTGTCAGTCTTGTGTTCTCTGAACAAATTTGGAATTAATATCCCTGTAGGTGAACAAAAAGCATTGATAGTTATGGGTCTATGCCAAATGAAATTCATCTAAGGGAACCATATAGGACACACTGTGATACATGAAACACATATGGCATTAATATGACTACTGAATGTGTTTTGATATTCTAATGCAATTCATTCCATGAGATTCATGTAATAGTCTGAGATTGCTCTGACATAAGGACTTCAGCAGTTGTAATCTAGTTTCATTTCTGGAAACTATAAAGATTTATTTTCCTTAGAGATACACATGATTTCTAATGATGAAACTAATTTGTTAATGTGGATATGATAAAATTTATATTTCAAAACATAAATGTCATATGCTAGTCTTCAAGTAATCAAGATCCAAATAATTAGAGATGCTTGAATGACAAGATATAGTGCAATATTGACCTTGAAGCAGGGAAAACCTTTGAGACAAAAAGAAATTAAGTTATTTGAAAAATTAACTTATTATTTCAACATCAAATGCCTGTTTATTATGTTTAAAGAACTGCTTCATCAATAATAAGGTCTTCTTTGTCAAAATAGAAACAAAAAATAAATAAATGGGATTATATCAAGCTAAAACACTACTGTGATAAGATAAAAATGAGATTCAAATCAAAAAGACACCCACTGATTGGAGGGAAATATCTGCACACCAAATGTCAGACCAAGCTTTAATATCTAAGATATATAAAGCACTCTCAAAGATCAACATAAAGCAATTTCATTAATAATAGGAGAAAAGATGGATGAACAATGACATAAGAATAACCAAAACTCACATAAAAAGAAATATTCATATCACTGATTATCAGAAAAAAATGGAAATTAAAACAACAATGGATTATTAACTCGTTTCATGAGAATGATCTATGCATCACAAAAACTCAAACCAATAAATCCTGGCAGGGATGTGGTATAAAGGGAACTCTCATTCACTGTTGGTGGGACCATTGCATAGCTCAGACTTTCTAGAAAACACTTTGTAGACTCCTCGAAATATTAAGAACAGCACTTTCATACGGCTCTGCAGTTCTACTTCTAGGATCTATTCCAAGATACACTCAAAAATAATCCAGAAAGACCTATGCACACCTATGTTCATTGTATCACATTATATACAAGTCAAGATCTGGAAACATCTAAATGCCTAACAACAGATGAGTTGAGAATTGTGAAATGTGTCCACTGCTCAGCTCTGAGAAAAGAGGAGAATTTTCAGTGCTACAATTTGATGGACTTGGAGGTGTCATTCTAAGTGGAATGAGTCAGAAAGTAAAAGATAAATAGCAGATGATCTCATTCATATGCCAAGGAAAAGGAAACAGAAAAACAAAAAGGAAACTAAACTATCCCAAATAGAAACAAATTCTGAGACACGATGGATAGAATTGGGAACTAATGGTGTGATGGGCACTGCTGCAGAGTAGACAATGATCCTGGTTAAAATGAAGTTATAAAATTTGCCTATAAATGGATGGACATGGAGAAGATCATGTTGAGCGAAATTAGCCAGAAGGAGAGAGGCAGATACAGAATGACTGCATTTATTTGCATGACATAAATATATAGGTACATATTATGATACCAATATCCAAGGTCAAGTGAAACATGTATCAGGAGGTCTTGTCAAAGGTGGAAATTATCACAAACGTGTGGGAGTCAGAGGCTAGGTAAGACAGAAAATGGAACAGTGTGCTAACAATTGTTGAGGGTACTAATGCCAATCTAGACCTGAGCATTAAATAGAGGCAAAAAGATACACATGACAACTCTTTAATGTATGTTCAGTAATCCATAGTCTGGAAGGGAAGGAAAAAGAGAGAGAGAGAGAGAGAGAGAGAGAGAGAGAGAGAAAGGGAAAGAAATAAAGAACATGCCATGGAGGCGGGCTGGGGGAGGGGGAGGGAACCAGGTAGTTGGTGATGGGAGATGGGCATTGGTGGAGGGATGGGTGCTGGAACATTGTATGACCAAAACCCAAATATGAACTTTTAATTGCACATTTTGTAATTGTATATCTCACGGTCGTATAATAAAACACTTTAAAAATAAATAAATAAACAAATAAATAAACAAATAAACAAATAAACAAATAAATGAATAAATAAATAAATAAATAAATAAATAAAAGTGATCCTGGGATAGGAGCAACCTGGAAACACTGGGGGGGTTAGTGCTTTATAACAATGAAATACCTCTGATGTCATTGTAAATAACAAGACATCAACAAATGTTTTCAAAACCAGCCACACCAAATGCAGAGGAGTTAGATTTGGCTTATACATTTCCTTGCCTGTCCCAAGGAAGTCATGGGTCACAGGGGAAGACTCAACATTGTTATTTTCAATAATTTCACTGTGCTTTCTAGGACTCTCCATTTCCCATCACCTGTGTAACAAGTCCTCCGTTCCACTTCAAACCCTCAGAGCAGAAAGAGCAGTTTCTTTTCTCTTCGTTGACAGCTGTCTACTCAAGGAGACAAGATTTTGATAAGGAGCATCTCCGTTTGTCAAGCTCTGGCATGACAATCCAGAGACTATATTGAAGTCAAAATTGATTTCATACAGTATTAGAGGAAAAGCGGAGGAGAGGAAAAGTGTATGAGATACTGAAAGCAGAACTTGATGACCTTTCGATAAGTGAGGTTATAGGAAAGTGACTATCAAAGATGATTACGAGGTATCTAACATGAATAAAGAGAGTTAAGAAGAATTGGCAATTTGGGGACTGGGGATGACTAATCTATTCAGGGCTTATTTGTGTTGTGGGTGTTTGTAATACTTGCATGCGGTGTGCCAAGTGCATAAGGGTCAGAACATATGAAGACAGTGCTGGGGCACAGCTTAGCCACGAGTCACGAGTGAAGATGAAGCCCCAGGGAAGGATTAGCTCACCATGGAGTGACAGGAGAAGGTAAGCAGAGGATAAAACTCCTGGGAAAACTGACTCCAGAATTAGTCACTAATTTTTTCTGAGTTTCCATAACACTCTTCTACTTTGATTGCGAAATGTATTTGTAATTATTGCTGAGTCCCAGAAGATTTTTCACTGCCCCAGGAAAAAGATTTCATTCCTTAGGTTCTAGCCTAATATATAGTGGAGGGGAGGTGCTCAAACACCGACTGTGAATTATATAAAGCTGTGTGATCAATATCAGAGCAAAGTATTTTAGGACAGCCTTATTTTCTTGCAATATAATTCCTAAAAACTGATTACTTTTGGATAACATACATGGACACTTTCAAATAAATAAAATAATTCACAATTCAGGATTTTTATTTTCTAATAACTCAGAATTCACTGGAATTATAACCCTATTACCACAGAAAATTAATACATTTCTGGGAGATGGCAACAACTATGTAGATCTTAAAACAATGTGCTCTTTAGGTGGTAACCCCTGACAAAAATTAATAAAATAACTCAAGGTATGCCTTGAGTTACATCATTAGAAATTTTACAAAAAGTTTCAGCAATAACTTATCTTAGAAGTACATGGATATTTACACTAAAGTTTAAAATTGAGGTATGCTTATCAAAACTTTGACGTTTATTCAGAAGTCTAATCATTCTTTAAAACTAATAGCAAAATGCTAAATTAACCATCGATTAATAAGATTAATGGTCCATAAATTTAAGTGATATTTAATCCACATGATTATTTACATATGACATGTTTTCAATGTTCTCTAGTTCCTGAGTCTTACAGTCAATGAGAATTTCAGTGACTATTTCTTTGATAAATGCAAAACTAAAGGCAGATGCAGAGATAATTATTTAGAACATTTAGATTATATTGGTATTGATTGACTATCCAAATTGAACTATGAATGCATGACCAGAATGGTGCCCATTATATTTTACGATGGAAGATTTGTTAATATTTTATTATGCCACCACGAGATAAACAATTACAAAGATGTTCATGTTTGGGTTTCGGTCATGCAGTGTTCCAGCACCAATCCCTCCACCAGTGCCCATTTCCAACCACCAATGTCCCAGATTCCCTCCCCTCTCCCCTAGCCTGCCTCTATGGCAGATTCTTTATCTCTTTTCTCTCTTTCTCTCTCTCTTCCTCTCTTACACATTATGGATTGAAATACATACATTTAGAAATTATCATGTGTATCTTTTTGCCTGTATGTAATGCTCAGTTCTAGGCTGGTATTATTCCTTTCAACAATTATTAGCACACTGTTCCCTTCTGTCTTACCTAATTTATGACTTCCACTCATTTTTGGTAGATTCTACCTTTGATAATACTTCCTGATCCATATTTTTCCTGACTTTGTATATTGGTATCATAATATTTATATATATATATATATGTCATGCAAATAAATGCAGTCATTCTATATGTCTTTTCCTTCTGGCTAATTTCATTCAACATGATCCTTTCCATTTTATAGGCAAATTTCATGACTTCATTTTTCCTAACAGCTGCATAAACATGGAAGATTTAGAAAGTGAAGGAAGCAATGAAGTGGGGTAAGCTAAAAATTAATTGCAATCAGAATTCAGCCAAGAATATGTCACTACTTAGAAGATATAAAAAGAGTTTATGGTCATTTTCTATTCAGCAAGACAATTTCCTTTGGTGATTTATATATATATATATATATATATATATATATATATGTTAGAAAGTAACAATCTATATCACACATTCACACATTATAGGTATTTATTGTTTTATTGGAGTAAAATAATATCTTTGGAATTAAATTTAAAATCACTAGTTTGGAAAAGGAATTATTATAGTATGCACTAATAGCTCACTGAAGAGTCAAGTATTTCTGATAATTTCCACTTACCTTTCCTGGAAGAAATACTAAAGCATATTCTCAAGAAACATATTTCCAAACCTTTAACATGAAGACTGAGTTTCATAAAATTATTCATGAAATTATGACTCCAAAGAGACTGTGGATAATACTGTCTGGGGAGTTCCCAAGGGGAACTCTCAAAATAGCTTGGAAAGGCAATGCCTGAATGTCATCTTGATTATGTTTACTTGTCTTCTCTATCCTCTCTTTTCTGTACAATTCTTTAAATACTTTTCCATTCAGAAATAAACACCATTAAAATATAGATAATATTCTTTTTTCTATTGATTTAAATAAAATAAATTTAACCCAACCATAAAATATACTAAATATAACATAGAAAAAATCTCCATGGCATTGATGTCAGTGATGCATTCAAGAAATTGAGTCCAATGGTAGGGGAACGAAAGCAAAAATAGACTGCTAGGATTTCATTAATTAAAGATCTCTTCACAGAAAAAGATACTATTAAAACCATCTATGGTCCTACTGTATGGTCAGACTTCTTCATCAAGACCCTGAACGAATGGTTTGAGGCTCTTAGTATTCCTGAAACAACCAGATACCATTGGGCTACACTGGCACGTGATAGGGTCAAATGGAAATGTTACTGGTGCCCACTTGAGCAAATTGATGAATAACGGGATGTCAAGTTATCAAGTGATAGTCCTACTGACTGGGAGAAATATTCATGTACCACAGATAATAAAAGTCTAATATTGGATACATAAGGAACTCACGACATCAACTGCAAGACAAAAAACAGACCCATCAAGGAATGAAAAGAGCGGAGCAGTCAGTTTTACGAAGACATACATAACTGATAGGGCCATTAAAAATCCTTATTATCTCTTATTGTTGGGAAATTCAAATGAAAATGAGATATAACTTTGTATCTTTCATAGAGTCTATGTTCAAAACTCCAGAATTAGGGGCTGGAGCGATAGCCCAGCGGGTAGGGTGTTTGCCTTACACGCGGCAGGCCTGTGCTGGCCCAGGTTCGATCCCTGGCATCCCATATGGTTCCCGAGCACTGCCAGGAGTGATTCCTGAGTGCAGAGCAAGGAGAACCCTTGAGCATTGCGGGTGTGACCTGAAAAGCAAAAAAAAAAACCCTCCAGAATTATTAAAATGTAATGGGGTATACAGAAAAGGGGAATCCATACATTTTTTATTTTATTTTTTTAATTAATTTAATATTTTTCTTAGACCACCGTGAGATATACAATTACAAAGATGTTCATATTTGGGTTATGTCTTACAGTGTTCCATTTCTTATTGGAAGTTAAATCTGTTCAACCGCTGTGGAAAACTGTAAACATTGTTCAAAATATTAAAATTAAATATTTAATATTATGACATCATTTAAGAAAAAGCAGACTAATAGAGACATAAAGAACACAAATACTAGTATTCTGTTAAATCATTTCCTTTGTATGACAACATGTTTTGGAATTTGATAGAACTTGCTACAGTAAATAAAAATAAAGCCATAAACACCATTGGAATTATTTTCAAAATATCTGGTAAAATGCAAATTTGTGAAAAGTAGACATGAAATCCTTAAATTCAGACATGTAGAAACAAATATCTATATAAATACCCATATCAACCAGTCCCACTAGCTTTAACCCACGGAATATCTTTCCAATTTCTGTCGGTCTTTGACTGGATGAAGCTAAAATGCAACTTGGGAGAACATATGCCTTATAATTGTGAGGCTTTGAGTACAATTCCTGGCAATATGACCCACTTGAGCCATCTCCGGTACTATTATGACCTTATTTTTTTTTTTTTCTTTTTTGGGTCATACCCGGCAACACTCAGGTACTGGCTCTTGGCTCTGCACTCAGGAATTATTCCTGGCAGTGCACAGGGGACCATATGGGATGCTGAGGATCGAATCCGGGTCAGCCTTTTGCAAGGCAAATGCCCTACCCGCTGTGCTATTGCTCAGGCCGTGAACTTAATTTTCTTGTTTGTAGCCATTTGAAGTTCTCTGTAGAATGTCTATTTATTTTAATACGTATTAATATATATAGGTGAATTTCTTAACATATAGTTTAAATGCTCAAACCTATATCATATATGCATATTTAAATCTATATGTAATATAGATTGAATTAAACTAGTAATAAAAATCCATGCTAGTAGTATACTGAAATAAACAGGGCAATCTACTAAGCCTTTGACTAATAGCCATTTGGGAGAAATAGTTAAAGATCAGTATATTTAAAGATCTGTTGTTGTCTGGTGGTAGGGCAAGATTTCTCTTGATTTCTCTTGATTTCTCTTCTGAGAAATCAATCTCATCTTTGTGATGGGCATGAAACTATTAATGAGATTATGGAAATGGTGAGCTGAAATTGTGTATATAACAGTTTTAAAATCTTTTATACTCATAATTGGATAACGGATGACAAGCAAGTGGCTGAAAGCATGTCTCAGAACAATTTTGTGTCTGATAGACTTGTTTTCATAAATTTGTATTCTGCCATTTTTATGTATATATTCTTAAGTCACCAATTTTCTCCCACTATAAATAAACATGCCTATAATTTAACATTTATTTCAATAAATTAAATATGATCACACTTCAATAGTTTCTATATACTGTTTAAATATTACATTTATGAGAAGCATAAATTAAAGTGTCAGAGAAATCCCAAGCTACTGTTCTCAAAAATGCCAGAACTGTGATCTGGAGCCAAATTTGTTTTTTTTTTTTTTTTTTTTTTTTTTTTAAATTACGATATACAATTAAAAGTTCTATTGGGTTTTGCAAAGGTGCAGCACCCACGCCCAGTGCCCACTCCACCATTATACCACCATGAGACATACAATTACAAAGGTGTTCATAATTGGTTCTTGGTAATACAGTATTCAAGCACCCATCCCTCCACCAGTGCCCCATTTCCACCACCAATGTACCCCCCCCCCCCCCCCACCCCCGGGCTGCCTCAATAGCAGGTAGCCCCGTTTCCTCTCTTTCTCTCTCTCTCTCTCTCTCTGTCTCTGCATCTCTCTCCCTCTTCTTGGAGCCACTTTGTTGATTTTATAAGTCCTAGTTCTTTCTATTGCATTTAATAACAAGCCGCAGCTTAGGCAGGTATTGTCATCACAGTTTTCTTTCTAGGATATGGCTTTTATTTTCTTCCTTCTGCATTTTAATTCTTTAAAAAAATTTAAAATATTCCAATTAATCATTAAACTTTTCAGTCTTCTATGATGTTTTATCCATGTTCCTGCGTACATCAGCCAGTGGTGGCATGGCACCATACACATGCCTGCAGAATGCGTGTTATTCATCTCTGCCCCTGATGACTCTTCAGATGTAAGTTGAGAAAAAAATTTGTTCTTTAATAATACTCAAGGAGGGGCCGGAGCGATAGCCCAGTGGGTAGGGCATTTGCCTTGCACGCGGCTGGCCCATGCTGGCCAGGGTTCGATTCCGGCATCCCATATGCTCCCCCAAGCACAGCCAGGAGTGATTCCTGAGTGCAGAACCAGGAGAAACCCCTGAGCATTGCCGGGTGTGACCCAAAAAGCAAAAAAAAAATAATAATACTCAACGAATATAGAAATTAGAATTACTTGTTTTAATCAGATGGCTTTCACACTAGAAAGTCTATTAACATACTTTACCATTTCCTATAAAAACGTTCCTGAATTATTATAGCAACAACTGTGTTCCCTAATAGAAAACCATAGCTAAGTGACAGTAAAGTGAAAATCTTTCCAGTGTCTATAGATTAAGGATAATCTATTTAGATTAGGGCACATTTATAAGGCTGTAGAAACGGATGAACATAAAGTTTCTGAGGGTATTGTTTATAACTTATATCCCTCTATAATAAAAATAGAGGACATCTGAATAAAGGGACTATTCCTGACTCCAAAGAACCCTGCTCACCCATCCTTACATGTGGTCCTCAGTGAAAGGTACAACCATCCACCATGATCACGCTTCAATAGTTTCTACTTACTTTTTAAATATTACATTTATTACCATAGTGATCAAATAAATCAAACTAGAAATTAGCAATCTTTTTTGAATATACATATATATAAAAATAGAGGATAGTGCATATATATGTATAAACATATTTGTATTTCATAACAGTCTGTATTTTTATCCTGTATCACTGTTACGGACTTATTTGGCTTTTATCATTTTTCACCACATTTATTGGCTAATGTGTATTTTGATTTTAGTTTTTATCTTATCTAATCCAATTGTTGTATTGTTTTTAAAATTGTAATTATAATCATGATTTGTTGTAGGACACCTAAGAGCCTCTGCATCTGCCCTGGATTGCCTCCTGCAGGTCACTTCATAGATAGGGGATAGTTTGAATGTGGCAGTTTATCTGACCATGTATTCTGTACTGGCTGGTATAAATATTCTCTCATGCTACCACAATCATCGTGGGACTAGTTAGATCTTGCCAGCATATTTGCCTGGCCACGTTGGATCTCTAAGTAATTAGACCAGAGAGAAATGTTGTTTGCCTCCAAGCAAGCAAGCAAGCATGGCTCCCTGATAATTCAAAGGCAACTAAAATACACAACTACCGTGAAGTGGACGAAACTCTTGTGAAGGCTTGGAGAAATATTTAACTGGCATGAGTATAGTCTTTGGTACAGAGGCATGCCATCTCAGAAACCCCCTTCTCTACCCTATAAAGGCATTTCCATGCAGATCTTGGCTCAAGACATTAGGTGAGGTGCTGGGAGAAATTACCTGAGGGCATTTAAACCCTCCCTGCCAGGTGAAGTTACATTTAGCTTACAGCTCCTCCCAGCTCTGCTAGGGAGGCTTTGAATAAGCTCTGGGTCCTTGTAAACAGCCAGAAGGCCTCCTGAAGTGCTACATTTCTATAGAGCTGTTTTCCTGTTTTCAACTCTAGGTAGCCCAGCCCAGAATGGGCCGGGCTGGGAAGTTTGGCGGATTTCTATCTATAAAATAAGCTGCAAGAAGAAAGAAGCTCTCTTTTTTTGCCTTTTTTTTTTTTTTTTTTTTTGCCTTTTTTGGCTTCCCTTGGCGTTTTGCTTCTCTGTCCTCTCCATTCTCTGCTGGGCCTCAACACTGTGGCAGCCATCTTGGCCTACACGTGGCTGGGGCCTAGCTGGGAACCCAGAGTCCGGAGGTTTTCCCTGCTCTTGGATTCTTTATCGGAACTTATAATAGTAAAGCCCTTTAAAAATTGTATCGGAATCCTGAGTTTTCATCCATTCCCCGCCGGCCTCAGAGGTAGAAGGGAACTAGCTTCCCAGCACTGTTGGGGACCTGGCGGCATTTTCCAACAATGATTTACCCAGTTAAACTTCAAAGGATCCTCAATATTATGAAATAAACATTAAAATTCATGAGGATAAATATTCCCAAAGCACTGTGTGTTTCTTTTCTTACTTTTCCAGCTATATATCTTACTTGGTTCCTTTTAGTTTAATCATCTAGACATAATGGTCTTTTATTTTTTTTTTTCTTTTGGGGCCACACCCAACATTGCTCAGGGGTTACTCCTTGCTCTTTGCTCAAGAATTACTCCTGGCGGAACTCAGGGGACCATATTGGATGCTGGGGATCAAACCCGGGTAGGCTGCGTGTAAGGCAAACGCCTACACACTGTGCTATCGCTCCGGCCCCTAATGGTATTTTATAAATTTCTCAAACAGGTTGTTTTATCTTGCTATGAAGTAATTTTGGCCTGGGTCTTTCTCTTTCTACTTTATCTTTTGCCCCTTCAGTTGGCTATTCCCGATGAATACAATGTAAGATCGGAAGCCAAATTGCACCTTTTTTCTCCTGAATCTGAATCAGAAAGACGGCTTCTGTTTTATGTTCCCATCATTCTCTTTCATTATAGTCTATAATGAAATGCATTGTGATCGGAAAATGTTTTAGTCCTCTATTTCCTCCATAGAGTATACCTTCCGTAAGAGCATATCTGTCTTGTTATTGTGCAATACTGAAAATGAGTTCTTCATTTTGGAATATGTCCAACAACTATTTGTTAGATAAATAAATGAGTGGACCTGAATAGGGGCAAATCCAGAGACCAGATATCCAGTAAAAGCACAATGAAAGGAGACAGTAGAAGTAAAGCACACTGTGAGTTGGAGGGCTAGTCAGAAGGAACTAGCTTGAAGGGAGGAGTAGAGTTAAAACAACAAAAGAAGAACGGGTGTAAATAGGTGGTTGCAGGTACGAGATAAGCAAAATACTGCAAGTACTAGAGAGGCACTGGGATTTAGAGAATAGTGGATCTATTTAGGTTGTGGAAGAATCAGAACAGGAGGAAGTGGAGAAAGTCATACTGTAGCTGATGTTAGAGAGTAGAGGGGTTCCTTAGGTGCAGATAAATGCATTCTCACCCAGAACCCTGGTTACAAAGTTAAATAAATAAGTGTAACTTTATTTTTTTAAGTATTTTATTATACCACTGTGAGATATACAAATACAAAGATATACAATTAAAAAGTTCATGTTTGGGTTTTGGTCATACAGTGTTCCAGCACCCGTCCCTCCACCAGTGCCCATCTCCCACCAATTGTCGAGGGTACTAATGCCAACCTAGAACTGAGCATTAAATAGAGGCAAAAGGATACACATGACAACCTTTTAATGTATGTTCTGTAAATAAGTGTAACGTTAAAAAGTTACAAACGCAATGCATAGATTGAACAAAGACAAGGATCTGAAAGGAATTTAGTCCGATTAGCATTTTGCTTCACACAGAGGGCCAAGATGTTATTTCAGTGAGTGACTGAAGGAAAACTGACATTGAAAAGAGAGAAAGCACTCTGGCTTATATATATATAGTCTATATATCAAAATATGTGGAGAAACTTGCAAGCCTTTGTTAACAAACATCTGATCTCCAGCTGAAGAAAGAAATGTGTTCTCATGTAAAAATCAAGATGTAAAGGACGAAAAGGTTCATTTCAAAACCGACATTATTTTAGTTATTTTTAGTGTGCCTTACCACACTCTAGGTGGATGAATGTTTCAAAGTTAGATATTAGCAACAACAAAAAAAAATCCAGAAAAGAAATTGAGTTAAATAACGTATTATGTAGGCAATAAGATGTCTCTTTAGAGTCATATTCCAACACATTCCTTTTTAGCACATTTTAAAGCTATTAACTTTGTCACGTTCTAACATTTTTTCTAAGTACATCACCTTTTAGAAATTCAGAGAGAGGGTTGGAGAGCTAGCACATGGTTTAAAGAGCTAACCTTGCGTGCAGCGGACCTGATCCTAACCCTGATACCCTGAGCACTGCTGGGGAGCAACCCCCAAGCACCCCCAGCTGTAGAAGTGCAGGATAGCCCGGCATGCACTCAATATCCCTGAAAACAAGAGATCAAAACCATAACAATCAAACTTTCCATGAGCCTGTCAAGGGGACACGCAGGGGTGTTGGTAGGACAGGGGACCATGGATGGAGGAAAGCTGACACTGGTACTGGTATTGCTGCTAGAACATTGTATGCCTGAAACATCGCTATAAATAACTTTGTACATCATGTGTCTAATATCAAAATTAAATAAAAAAAATTTACAAAGAAAGATGATTTGCTAGAGAGTATAAAATATGGATAAATAAATTTCAGATCTAAGGAGTATCTTTGGCAAATTAATTTGCCAGGGTGAGTTTCTTTCACCTAGAAAATAAACAGATTAACAATTTTGTATTCAGCATGCCAACCTCTTAATGTATGTTCTGTAATCCATAGTCTGGAAGGGAAGGAAAAGAGAAAGAGAGAGAAAGGGAAAGAAATAAAGAACCTGCCTTGGAGGGGGCTGGGGCAGGGGGTAGGGAACCGGGGACGTTGGTGGTGGGAGATGGGCACTGGTGGAGGGACGGGTGCTAGAACACTGTATGACCAAAACCCAAATATGAACTTTTTAATTGTATATCTTTTTTATTTGTATATCTCACGGTGGTATAATAAAATACTTAAAAAACAATTTTTATTCAGTATCTATAATTTCCAGGACTACCTGGAATACTGAACGTCATTCTGAGGAACACTGCCATGAAATCTGTATTTATAGTACATTTTTTCAAATAAATTATTGCATCTAATTCTCAGATCATAATTTAAGAAAACATGACTTGTATATTCCCAACAGATTCTTCAAAACCCTTTATGAGAAATCTTCATGTTTCCATTAACCCTGTTAATTTTCCAATTTCCTTTGTATGTTTTTCAACGAATCAAAGGAAATATTATGGGAAATTTATCTTAATGTTGCTTATAGGCACTTATTTTCATTAATTGAGATAGACAAAGGGTTCTATTGTCTTTTCTTTGGGATTATAGTATTTTGTTTTTCAGAACCTCCAACTTAATTTTGGCAATGGACCTTTGTTTCAAAAGCATATAGCTCCATGAAATAGAAAATATAGGTTGAACGTGATGGAAGTTATAGATGACCGAGTCATATGGCAGTGTCTGTAAACACAATGCAACGTGAGTTCCCTCCAGTTCTCTACTCCTTGCATACAGTCATTCTCTCAACCAGAACACAGGGAAGATGGAAGGACAAGTCTTATATAAACACCTCAGAGAGAGCCTAAAAGAAAAATGAAAAAGTCTATGATGATGCGTCCTCCCCTCCATTTGCATGGAGCTTTTTAGAACTGTGTTTAAAAAATTCCCAAGCAATTTCTCTCATGTCACAAGTTAAGGAGCTATCTATGAATGAGTCAGACTGAGAGTTGCCATGGTAACAATTCTCATCTGTTTAGAGTCAAACCCCTTCTGATGTCACTGAAATATATTAGTTGAAGAGGACCTGAAGTTTTCATTATATTTAAATATTCATTATGTTCTCCATGCATTCCCTGATTTTGCCAGATTACCTGACTGTAAATCATTTTTAGAGATCTATAAATAGACAAGCTACGTCATGCTGTCATCCGGAAGATAAAAGACAAGTCTATAAAAATCCATTTTATGCTCATAGCTCAATCTCTCTTTCTCTTACACTCTCTTTTCCAGAGTCTAAGCATGCATATGTTTTTTATATATATATATGTATATATATATTGTCAGTGTCCTTCATATTTGAAGAGGAATATGAACAGCAATGATGAGCCTGAGTTTTCAGAAGAGTGGTTGAAATACTTGCATACTTTCCTCACTGCAACTGCACATGAATACAAATGACTCTGTAGTTTAGTGTGAAGTTGCTATGGGTAGCATTTGTGTGGTTTCCTGATTTAAATTCTGGGGATGATCCACTTGGCAGAATAAAGTTGCTTGTGGCTGGCATACCTCCACAAAAAGAAGTCCAGACTCTCCTTGGACAATTAGGGTTCTCTATAATCTCCCTCAATTTACTCTCATAACATTTATCCCTTGGCTACCTGCTCACTCAGGTGTCCCCTGATGTGGAGACAAATATTCGTTGTTTCCTTGACATCTTTTCATTTTCCTAAATGGTGGCACTGCCTTCCGCTACCCCATCCTTAGAGTCAAACTCTTCTACCTAAAGGGATCTACTTAATGTTATTCCTTAAAAGACAATTTTCCATCTTCATTTCAAGTAAAACTAAATATTCTCCTTTCTGTGCTCTTTGGTATTTTTTGGTCTCTCTTCAAAATTCATTCCATTTTGTTCGGCCATACTATTCATGTTTTTCTATGATTTTGATGTCATGGCCTATGTCTCAATCATTTATGCTTACAACTTTTAACACAACATCACAAATAGATACTCATTATATATAAGTATGCTGATACAAACTGAATAAAAAATTAATACCATACCTTAGGAAGAGAGCCAAGTGAGGAATCTAGTTGCTTACAACATGATAAACCAGTCACATGCATCTATTCTGATCTTTTATATAGTGTGGATTAGGATTCCATTTCTAAGTTGTGCATTGATATGCTGTTAGCTGTGATGTTTTCTCTAAAATTCACTGAGCAGTACTTTATGAAATTGTAGGCATATAGCATCATAATTAGAATATAAAATTTGCAAATGTACAAATATTAATTCAATTATATATCATTCATTTATTAGCTACACTATCAATTTACTAAATCTTTATGAGGGTTCCTCAGAGTTGAGATAAAAATATAATAAAAATATAAAAGTAAAATATAATGAAAGTGGATGCATGATTAGTATAGATATTTGTTCTTGAATAGAAATTATTAGTATTGAAAATGATACTCCAGAGATTACCTTATCTCAATTAATATCAACAATACTACTGTGATTCTTCTTTGCTATTTTTATACTACATATAGTTTTCTGAGACGTAAACATGCTCCTTTTCATGCTCCTTGATATCACTGTATCACTGTCTTCCCGTTCATCATCGATTTGCTTGAGCGGGCACCAATAAATCTCCGTATATCCTGTCTAATGCTAGTAGAACCCAAGGATATCTGCTTGTTCCAGGAATATAAAGAGCCTCAAACCATTCCATCAGGTTATGGGAATGAGGTATCTAGTTGTTACTGGTATTTGGAATATCAAATACGACACGGGTAGCTTGCCAGGCTCTGCTGTGTGGGTGGCATACTCTTGTAGTCACCTCTGATCTCTAGCATTTATTGATGAACCTTGTGGCCACAAGCAGCCACGCGAGCTGGGCTGTGATAGGCTCTTCTGCTGGGTGGAATTCTGATGAGAGGGAAGTCCGGATGTGGAAAATGGTAGCCCCCATGGAGTGGGGGGTCGTTTATCTTCATGTGAGGCTCTGCTGGGGCGGCAGGCCAGGGCTAGAACCCGCCATCCCTCCCGGGTGCCTTGTGAGCAGCTGGGAACAGAGAGAGCCGGTAGCAGCTCTGCCCCATGTCTGTGAGTCTCTGTGAGTTCCTTTAAATGCATAGTTGACTATACATACTCAGGTCAAGTGACATTCTTGGACAAATCACAACTCTCTGATAAAAAGAAAATATATAATATATATATACATATATAATGGCATCAATAAAATTGAGCTTTATTATTCTGCACATTATATATGCCTTAGAGTGGATAGATACTCTTCTCATTTTAAATGGAAGACACACAATCAGGGTCTGAGTTGGTAGCATAAAACAGAGACAAGATTTACAGACAGGAATCTGTGAATAGAATAAGAAGGAAAGCAGTAAGAATTGGCAAAAGTAGGGGGATCAAAGTACTTACAGATAAAGCAACAGACAAGCAGCAGAGATAAGATTATTGCCAAGAATCTCTAGAACTTTTTATGATAAAAGGCTCTCAACAAAATGAGAGAGAAGGAATCTTCCTTAAGATAGTAACTGATCATCTATAATAAATCCACAGCTATTCTTTTTTATTTTTTAAGATTTTATTATACCACCATGAGATATACAATTACAAAGATGTTCATAAGATGTTCATATTTTGGGTTTAGGTCATACACTGTTCCAGCACCCATCCCTCCACCAGTGCCTATTTCCCACCACCAATGTCCCTGATTCCCTCCCCCTCCCCTAGTCTGCCCCAATGACAGGTTCTTTATCTCCTTATCTTTCTCTCTCTCTTTCTCTCTTCCTTCTCTTACACAGTGTGGATTGCAATACATACATTTAGAGGTCATCATGTATATCTTTTTGCCTATATTCAATGCTCAGTTCTAGGCTGGTATTACTATTTTTGATGATTATCAGCACACTGTTCCCTTCTCTGTCTTACCTAACCTCTGACTCCCACACGATTGTCGTAGATTCCACCTTTGACAAGACCTCCTGATCCATGTTTCGCCTTACCTTGGATATTGGTATCATAATATGTACATATATATTTATGTTATGCAAATAAATGCAGTCATTCTATATCTGTCTTTTTCCTCTGGCTAATTTCACTCAACATGATCCTCTCCATGTCCATCCGTTTGTATGTAAATTTCATAACTTCACTTTTCCTAACAGCTGGCATAGTATTCCTAACAGCTGGCATAGTATTCCATTGTGTAGAAGTGCCAAAGTTTCTTTATCCAGTTATCAGTTATCAGGCACACTGGATGTTTCCAGATTCTGGCTATTGTGAATAGTGCTGCTATGAAAATAAAAGTGCAGATGGTGTTTCCACTTTGTGTTTTGGCTTCCTAGGTATATTCCCAGGAGTGGTATGGCTGGGTCAAATGGGAGTTCTATTTCTAGTCTTTAGTGGAATGCCCATATTGTTTTCCAAAAAGGCTGTACCAGTCGACATTCCCACCAACAATGGATGAGGGTCCCCTTTTCCCTGAACCCATGCTAGCACTTGTTGTTCTTGCTCTTTTGGATATGCACCGTCTCTGCCCACAGCTATTCTTAATGGCAAAAACTTGATTCCCCTGAAATCAGAAACAAGGCAAGGATATCCATTGTCTTCTCTTTCATTCAATATAGTATTGAAATTTTAACACAGAACATTGGCAATAAAGATAAATTAAGGAGAACAGGATTGGAATAGAAGTCAAATTACCACTATTTTCAGATGGTATGGTAATATATATAGATTCTAAAGAGTCCACTAAAATGCATAGAAATAATAAACAAATACAGAAAAGCAGAAGGTTACAAAATTAATATGCAGAAATGTGTTGCATTCCTATACACAAATAATAAACTAGAAGAGCAAGATATTAAAAAAGATTGTTTCATTCAAATATTGTCCAAAGGCATCAGGTACCAAGGCATCAACTTAACAAAAATGTTAAAGGTCTATACTTTTAAAAATATAAGTCACTTTAAAAAATAATAGAGTCCCTTAAGAAAATAAATGGAATAATAAGCATGTTCATAGACTGAAGAATCTGCTTTCTACAAATGACCAAAATTCCAATGACATTCTTCAAGGACTTAGAACAGTCACCAATATATTTGCATTAAATCATTAAATATCTCGAATAGCTAAAGCCATTTTGGAAAATAAGAAATTGGGCAGAATCCTATTATCTTAGTTTAAAGTATACTATACAGATATAGTACTCAAAATTCCATGGTACTGATATGTTTGGACTGACCAATGGGTTGAGAACCCGATGATAAACCCTCATATCTTTGGACAGCTAGTTTATGACAAAGGTTGCTGGATATCTGGAATGGACTAATGATGGTCTGTTCAACAAATGATGCTGCAAAAACTGGATAGCATCCAAAGTAATGAAACTGGGAAACTGGAGAGATAGTACAGTGTTTAGGGCACATACCTTGCACATGGCAGACCTGGGCTCAATCCCCAGCACCACATAGGGTCTCCTGATCCCCACTAAGAGTGATATCTGAGAACAGACCAAGGTGTTATTTCTGCATGCCCTCCCCACCAGAAAAGTTAATTAAACTGGATCTATGTCTCACAAATCTATGTCTTATACAAATCAATTCAAAGTGAATCAAATACCTTAAAATAGGACCAAAGTCAATAAAATACATTGCAGAAACAATAGGGAGAAAACTCTAGGAATTGGACCAAAACATATTTTCAATGATATAATTCCACTGACAAAGACAATAATAATAAAAAGAAATAGAACTACATCTAATTTAAAAAGTTTTTTGCATGAAAAGATGCAGGATAAAATTAAAAGGCCCCATTGATTGGCAGAAAATATTTGTTCACTGTGTGTCAGAGAGAGGGTTAATATTCAAAATATGCAAAATACTCACAAAGATCAACAACAAAATGTCCAATAACCCCATCAAAAATGGGAAGAGAAAATGAATAGACATTCTCTGAAGGCAAAAAGATAGCCAATTGGATTATAGAAGAGGTCTTATAGGAAGTACAAATTAAGATGCTAGTGAGATGCTATTTTACACCAGTGAGAACAGCTTATATAACACTACAGAATCAACTTATGTTTGTAGGGATATGGAAAAAAACTTCTGGAGGAAGTGTTGCCTGGGTCAGCCCCTATGGAAATAAGATTGAATTTTCTTAAAAAAATAAGAATAAATTTTCTATATGACCCCAAAATTCCACTTCTTGGTACCTACCCTACCCTTAGAACACAAAAATATTTATTTGAAAAGACATGTGTGCAACTTTATAGCAGCACAGTGCTTAGGGCACATAGCATCATAGCAAGGATACAGATCAGCCCTAAGGGTCCAATGACAGATGAGTGAATAGTGAAGGTAAGGTATATACACAAAACGGAACACTCTGAAGACAAAGGAATGGTGAAATCATGCATTTCTCTACATCTCAGATTGAACGGGGGATTTTATGTTACTAGAAGTCAGAAGGGCAAAAAATGGATGCTCTCATTTGTTCGTTACATATAGGATAACACCCCAGCTCGTGTGGCCGCTTGAGGGCGTGTGGTTCATCAATAAATGCTGGAGATCAGAGGTGACTACAAGAGTATGCCTCCCGCACTTCAGAGCCTGGAAAGCTACCCATGTGGTATTTGATATGCCAAATACCAGTAACAATTATAGACCTCATTCCCATGACATGATGGAATGGTTTGAGACTCTTTATGTTCCTGGAGCAAGCAGGTGCCCTTGGGCTCTACTAGCATGAAACAGGACATATGGAGATGTTACTGGTGCCCGCTCGAGCCAATCGATGATGAACGGGAAGACGGTGACAGTGACAGTGACAGGGAAATGTAAGATATCAAAGGAGGGCAAACCCTTCATGCATACAGAGATGGAAAGGCTATAAAAAGACAAACAGAGGGGGAAACAAGAAGAGAGGACTTGGAGGTAATGGCAAGGTAAGGAGCAGGGGCTATGGACAATTTTGGGGTCAGGAAGTGAAGGATGCATATTTATCTAAACTGATAGACCCAAGACAACTATAGTTGTGGGAACCAAACCAAACCACAACAGTTAAATGTGTGCCTTATAAGGATGAGAGCTGGAGTGGGGAGTAAAAGGGGAGGGAACCTGGGGACTCTGGTGGAGGGATTAGAGATAGAACATGGTGTGTCTGAAGTTCCTCTTTGATGCCTGCTTTGTAATTAACCATGTTGAATAAAACATTAAAAATTTACTTGAACTCTGACTTTAAGGATTATTATTGATGTTGTAACTGGTATATTTAATTTTTTATTTTATCTTTTTCTTTATGATCTTTAAATAATTAAATAAATTACAACTGTATCACTGTATCACTGTCTTCCTGTTGTTCATCGATTTGCTCGAGCAGGCCCCAGTAACATCTCCATATGTCCTGTCTCATGCTAGTAGAGCCCAAATTACAACATCTATTATTTTTAAAAATCTCTAGATCCTATGTCTAGTTCTAGTGACCAGTTTTTAGGATGCTAAGATAGTTGTCAGTTCTTACAAACTCCACCATGTATCATCAGTACAAATAACAGGACTGATCTATTTCCTTTAAAACCTGACATTTCCCATCTAAGCATCTTAATGACTCTCTCCTATATATGCATATATACATATATCTTATGATATCTATATATCACATATATAGCAAGATATATATATGCATATATATATATATCTTGTGATATCTATCACAAGGTGATTGTTCAACCATCTACTATTATTTTTTCTAGTTGCTGTATTCCAGGGACGTTACAAAGCATGAAAACCCTGTACAGAATTATTTCATCCCTTTTTCTACATCATAACTATGCCTCACTATGAAACAGAATATTACATCTCATTTATACAGTTATATGTTTGTCTGTACCTTTTCTTAGACATCCTCTTCCAGGATGGCATTTTCTATGAAATTTTAATAGCATACATAATATATGAATATAACAAATGTTTGTTAACCATATTGATTTTTTTTCATTAAAACTCTGTGAAATAGACATTCACAAAGCTGTTCATGATTGTGTTTCAGTCACACAATGTTGCAGCACCCATCCCTCCACCAGTGCACATTTCCCATCACCGGCGTACCCAGATTCCCTCCTCCTTCTCCCAGCCTGCCTCTATAGCAGCTGCTGCTGCTGTTGCTTCTTCCTCTTCCTCCTTCTCCTCCTTCTCCTCCTTCTTTTCTTCTTTCTTCTTCTTCTTCTTCTTCTTCTTCTTCTTCTTCTTCTTCTTCTTCTTCTTCTTCTTCTTCTTCTTCTTCTTCTTCTTCTTCTTCTTCTTCTTCTCTTCCTCTTCTTCTTCTTCTTCTAGCCTGCCTCTATAGCAGCAGCTGCTGCTGTTGTTTCTTCCTCTTCCTCCTTATCCTCCTCCTCCTCCTTCTTCTTCCTCCTCCTTTTCTTCTTCTTCTTCTACCACTACTTCTTCCTTCTTCTTCTTATTCAACTACTTTCTTCTTCCTCTTCCTCTTCCTCCTCCTCCACATCCTCCTCCTCCTCCTCCTCCTTCTTCTTCTTCTTCCCTCTCTATTTCTCTCTCCCCCTCCCATATCTAAACATTGTGACTTGCAGCTTTGTGATTTTCATTGATGAATAATAGTGCTAAGTGTGATTTCTTAACATTTTAAGATCATAAAATATAAATACATAAAATATTTTATTCCTAGAAATAAATGTTGAAGATCTACCCAGTCTTATATGAACTGATTTCACACACACATACACATATATGTATAAGATTTTGGGGAGTTCAATATGACTGAAAATTTTATATTATGTCATGCTATTGAGATTTTTTTTATTTATCAATGTTTATGTTTTTTCTAACAAAAACCCATCACATTCCATTCTTTTTATTCTAGAATTCACTTCAGACAAGCACCTGCAACATTTCATAGAAACTTTCTTAATGCAATGTCATGGAAAACACAATAACTTATTTATCATTTTTCCTCAGGAAGACCAAATTTGTTTGGATTCTCTCCCAGGAAACTGAGTTCTCTGGAAGAATTCTCTCAAATAAATTGTAATTTTTTTCCAGAAAAATGAATGACTTTTTCAAGGTTTTAAGTATATAGGATAGTGATAATTTCTGAAGTCTTCAGTGTATTTAGTTGCAAGGATTATATCATCTGGTGAATCAAATAGGATTTACTAATAAGGGTATTTCTGTTTAACAATGTTTTGACAAGGTAAGTAGTAAATAAATTCCTGTTAGGGTTACAGTTTGTATCCAGAAAAACAGACTTGAACTAGTTAAACAAATCCACTCAAGGTGTTTACAATGTGAATCGGAATAGACCATTTCTTGAGCATTTTCAATATTTCACTTCAGAATTTTCCTTCTATATATTGTCTTACATCATACTTTTAGAGATTCATAAAAGTAGACATAGTAATATAAGAACTGAAATGAGAAAAAATAAATAGACTGTTGTTTAATGTCTAGGTTGGGACTTTAATCCAATATGTGTCCTTCAATATTATGCATTATCTCTTATATCATGCTTCCAAAAAACTCTATGGCAGCTGCCCTAACCTCCTCCTTGCTGCCCAAGTCACTCTATTTAACTCCCAGGACTTGTGCTTGTAACCTTATTTGGAAAAAGAGACATTGATGATAAAATGAATTAGTTGATATTAGCTGACCACCACTCAGGTGGACCCAGAGCTATGTTCCTTCTAAGAAGCTTGCAGAAGAGAAATGCATGTTAGAAGATGAGAAGGTTGAGTAAAATGAAAGCCAAGCTTGGAGTGTTATAGCAAAAGGTAAGGAATGCCTGGAACTGCAGGAAGATAAGAAATGATTCTCCCCTTGAGCCTTCTGATGGAGCATAGACCGTGATACCTCAATTTTAAATACTGGTTGCCAGAACTGACAGAAAAATGTTTCTGTTTTAAATAACCTTGTTTGTAGTATTTTATTACTACATCCTAAGGAAATTGGCATAATACCTAAAGTTGCTCTTCAGAATTGTGTGCATGCTTTGGTATATCCAGTAACACAGTCACTCAGTAAGTGTTTTAAGGAATACATTAGTACTTAGAATTTGAAGTTCCATGAGGGATAATCTTTATTATGTCCCTGACTTCAGTGTGATCATGAAGAAAAGAAAAATACACATATAAATTAATGGAGAATATTTATTTATATGAGATGTTTGTCAGTGTGTATTATGCAGAAGAGGTATGTTAGGATACAGCAATGAACACGATCACGATCACGATCACGATCTTCCCGTTGATCATCTATTTGCTAGAGCGGGCACCAGTAATATCTCCATATGTCCTGTCTCATGCCAGTAGAGCCAGGGGCATCGGCTTGCTACAGGAACATAAAGAGCCTCAAACCATTATATTAGGTCATGGGAATGACCTAATATAATTGTTACTGGAATTTGGCATATCATATACAACACGAGAAGCTTGCCAGGCTTGTCGAGCGGGAGGCAAACTCTTTTTAAACACCTCCAAATAAAGCATTTATTGATGAACCGCCGGCCGCATGCGGTCGGGCGAGCCGGGCTGTGATGGGCTGGTCTGCTGGGTGGGGTTCTGACGAGAGGGAAGTCCAGAAGTGGAAAATGGCGGCGCCAAGGAGTGAGGGAGGGGATGGTCTGGCTTGTTGTAAGGCTCTGCCGAGGTGGTGGGCCAGGGCTAGAACCCGCCATGCCTCCCGACTGCCTCATGAGCCAGACCACCCCCAGCAATGAACAAAGAAATGTTTTTATTATCATATTCAATGAGATTCCAGGATGAAATGCCTTTACTTCTGAGTTAAAATAGCACTGAACTACTTGAACTTGTTTTAAAATTATCACAATTGTTGCTGTTAATAGTTTATATAATTATATTATCATTAGCTGGAGATCAAACCTGTAAAATCACAGATGTGCAAGGCATACATTCTATCATTAAGTTCTATCTCTCCTCCCTATTAAATTAGTATTATTCTCATTATTTTTTATCCTTTCAATGAACAGCTAAGCAATAAGTTTAAAATGTTTAGACTTAAAAACAATGTCAATGTTTTCTAATGTCCAAACATAAATGTGAAGAAGTAACTTCAACCTGACCTTGTAATGAAGTAGGCAATTCTTTAAAGGAAGCTGTTAGGACAAGCACATCGAAAATGTTTTATCTATGTGCCATGAAGTAATCCCACTGTCACTCCACTATTACTAGAGTAAACCGCACTAAAACTGGATTATCTTTTAAACCTGTAGTTTCCTTCCTCTAAACTCTTTCTTAAAAGAATATGTGTGAGAGGAGAAAAGAGAAAGAGAGAGGAGGGAGAGGAGTAAGGAGGGAGCCAGAGATAAGGAAAGAGAGAGAGGGAAAGAAAGAGAGTGAAAGAGAGAGAAAGAGAAAGAGAGAGAGGGAGAGAGAGAGAAAGAGAGGAAGAGAGAGAGATTAGAGATAGGTGGGAATAGCAGGGGGCTTCTGTCATGATACAACAATCAGCAGAAAGCCTTGACATTTTGGACCAGAATACCGTCAGGAGGGAAGGAAATAATACAGGGGAAGAAAATGAGAACAACCTCAGAAGCGACATTTTATTCAACCCACTGTGTACCAGGTCAGCACTGCTGGGAGGCATCGCTCAATAAATTCACATGCTAAAATGAGAGAAAAAATGTGGAATCCCTGTTTTGGCTGACATCCTCTCGTTTTCTGTTGTGACCTGCAGTCACGAGGTGGAAGAATCATTTTAGCTTGGTGCTGCTATTCCAGAAAATCACAGAAAAGTCATACCAAGGCTTCACAGCTATAAGTATTGGCACAATTTTTTTGAACACAGTACACAATATACTTTTACTTTGTAAAGAAAACTACAACTAAAATTCTTAGTCCCAACTTTTTCATGAAAAAAAATTCAGTATGAAGCAGAGATTATTTTTAATACAAGAAAACAGCATACACAGAAAAGTTTGTTTCTTCTGTAACACTAAAGCAAATGTGAATAAGGAAAATCAGAAAGTAAAGTGGTATCTACTTACCTTTCACATGCCAAGCACCATTCCTTAGGAATCTTACATGTTTGTCGTCTCTTTCACTCATGCCTAACATTCAACTGATTCCCTATTTCTCTCATAAAATTTGCAAACCTACATTAAATTTATCCCACTATCTTCTACTTACTTTTTCCCCTTTGTTCTTTTTTCTTTTGTTGTTGTTTTGCACCACACCCAGTGGTGTTCAGGGGTTTCTCCTTGCTTTGTGCTCAAGGGTCACTCCTGGCAGATTCAGGGGACTTAAGAGATGGTGGGATTGAGCTCGGGTTTGTAGAGTGTAAGCCAAGTGCCCTGCCCGCTGTACTATAGTTCCAGCCCAGGCGTCTATGACTTTTGTTTAATTTCCTCTCTTCTAAACCGTTGTATTACATTCAACTAGTCCAGGTAAAAAGACATCTGACCTAACTAGGGTGATAGATATGTTTTCTTGGAATTTTTAAATTTGAAAAAAAAATAGAAACTCAATGGGAGACATTAACTGGAGCAGATATGCACACTCAGGCAGACTAAGGAACAGAACCTCACATAGAAAATCATAAAACGGCAGGTGAGCAAGAAGAATTATGAGAACTAAGGAAGACATCCTGTTGTATTTTTTCATATGAAATTTCTTCTTGAGATCCACTGCAACCTTGACCTTAGCATCTGAACTCCCAGTACAAGTCTAGAATTTGACCGAATAACACTTGTACAGAAAAATCAGTTGTTTAGGATGAAGTTTACCTTGATTGGTAACATTCTATTCATTTCTAAGTGCTTGGTATATTTCAGCCTTGCTAAGCTTACACCCATTTGTAATAAAATATGAGTTTTACTCTCCCCCTTCCCTCCTCCTACCCCTATAAAAAAAAAAGTAGAGGCAAAAAAAAAATATCTTCCTGGGGCCAGGGAGATAGTACAGTGGATAAGGTCACCGTGCAAGCTTTGAATTGGGTTTGATGCCTGACACCCCATCTGGTCCCCTGTACCCACTGGGTGTGATCCCTAAACAACCAAGAGTAAGCCCTGAGTACCACTAGGTGTGGTAAAAATAAATAAATAAAAACAAATCTTTTTAACCAAGAATCTGAGGGGGATCCAGGCTTGATCCATGGCACTGCATACGCTTCACCAAGCACTGCTAGAATCAGGAGTAAGCCTTAAGCAGCTCTGGATGTGTTTCTCAAACCAAGCAAATCCTGCCAAACTAAACACCAAGAAATTAAAGATAAAACAGTCTATAGGTGGGGCTGGGCGATAGCCCAGAGGGTAGGGCGTTTGCCTTGCACAGGGCCGGCCCAGGCTGGCCCAGGTTCGATCCCTGGCATCCCATATGGTCCCCTGAGCACCGCCAGGGAGTAATTCCTGAGTGCAGAGCCAGGAGAAACCCCTGAGTATTGCCGGGTGTGACCCAAAAAAGCAAAAAAAAAAACAGTCTATATGTCATCAGTGAAAGAATATGTTGTTTGTCTGTTGTCTGTTTGGGAGCCACACCAACTGTGTTCAGGGTTTACTCCTGCTCTGCACTCAGAAGTAGCTACCAGAGGAGTTGGAGGACCATATACGGTGCTGGGGCTCTAACAAAGGTAAGACCAGCTATACTATCTCTCCAGTACCAAGAATATGTGAACACTTGCAAAGATGGCTGTGATTTGGGAGTTGTTAAAGAATCTATCACACATGCCCCTATCTTCACATAGAAAATAATTGACCTTTTGATTGGCTATTATATTTGTCCTGCTTGAGAGAAACCAAAGATCTCAGTCAACAGAACAAACCAAAAGAAGTAATGGGCTAAGAGATATGTTACTCAAAATAGAGGAAGGGCAGAGGGTTCTTCCTTTAAGCAGAAGTGAAAATAAAAAGAAGCAATGAGAAGTACAGAATGCCAGTTTGTGTGATCTGGTTATCCATGTTATTTCATATTAAACTGACTTTGTACTATATTTCCCTCAAAACTGACAAGGTTACTTACTAAGACAAGTCTATCCTTTTAATCAAGATAGAAAAATGGACTGCAAGAGTCCTTTGGAAATTTTATTGATTTTCTTGGCACCTAACATGTTTGGGAAATATTTCCATTTATTTCTCTAGCAATTTTAAATTTTACATTCACTACTGAGCCATACCATAAAAGAATTGCAAATTTTGATTGAAATAGTTGGCTTTGAGTAGAACTTTCCTTTCTCAATTACATTTTTCCCTTTGGCCATAGACCTAATATGTGAGAGAGGGTAAAAGTTAGATGAACTTATATTGTAAATTACAATACTAAGTTCTCATTATGTTCACAAAATATGTTTCTTATTAAGCCTTGCTTAAAAAAGTGCATCTTGGGAACATTGTAAGATTGTAAGGGGTGTGTTTTTTCTTATTTAATTAAGCTGCCAGAAAAAAATAAAGAAGTAATATTCTATCTCTCTGTCATGCTATAAATCTGTTTCCGTGTGATACTCTTTTTGCTTGTTTTGTTTTCAGATTTTTTGTTTATATCGAGGGCGTCCAAATAGTGCCCAGTGGGCCTGGCTTGATAACCTCGCAGTGTACTTGGCTAACCAGACCAGACTTCTCAGTGCTAGGCGCCAAGGATGCACAGATTATCATGCCCGCAGTTCTGAGGGAGATGTTACCTGACTGCATAGGTAGGCAAGCAGTCAAACCTGGCCCCAAGCGGTGGCCAGGTTTGAACTCAGGTCCCAGCTCTTGCAAAGCACATACCCCTTACTTCTGATTTACTTCTACAACCCCCGTTTGACATTCTTATTTCTGTTCTATATTGATCTCATCTTAACCCAGACTTATTGTTTATTTAATATTTTAAGGCTATATATTTTGGTTAAATTTTAAATCCTATGTGAAATGCATTAAAATCCCCTATTCAAAAATATATGAACTTAGAAATGCAAAGCCTTGGGCTCTTTCCCAGAATTTAAATAAGATTCAGGTAACGTTAAAGCTAGAGAAGTATTCCTAGTGGGGTAAAATATTAAGAAAAACCTAACATAAATTTATCCAAGTTAGTGGATTAAATTATATACATGTTTTAATTTTGACAACATTAAATTATGATGGCTTTATGCATGCTAACTGCAGTGATCAAGTTAAGTTTACTCAGCACTTAGTACACCAATCAATAAAGAGTACTATAAATCCCAAGTCTATCTCCAATGAATTGCCATATTCTTCTCTTTCAAATTTGAAATATCTATGCTAATTCAGAAGCATGAATCAATACCCTTACTACTTCCTTACAAGCTGGGCAGGAATGACTTTAAACCTATAGGCCATAGAGTTCCATATATATAATTTAGTTTCATGGAGATTCCATCGAAAAATGTATTTGTCCATAGCTGAAACTTTTAATATATCCTGACAAAGCACTCTCTACTCCAAGAACAAGTGTAAATTTTCTTCCTGTACAGCCCATAGAGATGCACTAGGATAAGATAATTATTTCTTCAGAAGATATGGACATTTCTATTCCAATTATTTTCTAGATGATTAGTTTTTGCATTCCTCTATGTATTCACAGGTAGGATTAAAACAAATTTAATTAATTACAATTAATTTAAAATTTCAATTAAATTTTAAAAATTAGAACATTTTTCTAAAATATAACTTGATTTATTTTATTTATGATTTATATCATTAAAAAATTCTTTTCGTTTTCTTGTGGACTAGATCCAGCTGTGCTTGGTGGCTATTCATGGTTCTGCACTCAGGGAGCACTCCTCACTGGGTTCAGAGGACCGTATGTATGTTTATTTAAATATAAAATATACCATATGTATATTTAAGTTTCATGGTTCAAATCCAGGTCTACTGTGTGCAAGCAAACACCTTACCCACTATACTATCTCTCAAGTGATCAGGTTTATTTTAAATTTTTTAAGAAAATGAAATAAACAAATGCACTTCATTATTAGGTAAGAATAATTGACAAGCATTTGTCACAGACTATATTACTTTTGTGGTTTATAAATGGGGTATGAATATTGTAATTGTTCATTGTAAGCAACAAATTGTATTTAATTTTCAAATATATGTGGGGAGGGTAAAGTAACAGAGAGATCATTTGTGACTGATGGAAGATATGACAAAGATTTGGGAGAAAGAAGAGGTATTGGGCTTGGAGAAAAGAGTTAGCTTGTAGAGATCTGAGGAAGCACTCATTAGGATTTTGTTACATAATATTTGAGTCTGATGTTTTTATTTCATTCTTTCTAACCTAAACTGTCCCCAGTGATTACTCCTCTATCCTTTGACAAGGATGTGCTGAAAATGAAGTTGCAAGTAAGGTGCTGGTCTTGCAAGCAGCTCACCCTGATTCTATCCCCAGCACCGCCTGTGGATCCCTGCACAGAGCCAGGAGAAAGCCCTGGGCACAGTCATTTGTGGTACCACAAGTCTCCAAACAACAAATTAAATAAAATAACAGAAAATAATCAATCTAACATCTAATAATAGATAGCTGTAAAACTTTTTCCAAGTATTGTGGAGATCTTAATTATAATGCAAATTTATAACAGTGATTTTTCTGAACCTGTAAGGTGCCCTACCCTTCCCAAATTAACAATTCTCTGTCCCACAAAAAAGTTATGGAGCACTAATCTCCTGTGGGAAAATAGACCAAGCATCATTCTACTATATAAAAACAATATCAGTTAATAGAAGAAACATAATTCCATCATATTATTTACAGTGGGTTCCAGTAGACAGATACTAAATAGCTCAATAGTTGGTGGCTACTAGAGGTATCTCATCCAAACTATCACTGTATCACTGTCTTCCCGTTCATCATTGATTTGCTCGAGCGGGCCCCAGTAATATCTCCATATGTCCTGTCTCATGCTAGTAGAGCCCAAGGGCATCTGCTTGCTCCAGGAACATAAAGAGCCTCAATCCATTCGGAATGAGGTCTATAGTTGTTACTGGTATTTGGCATATCAAATACAACACGGGTAGCTTGCCAGGCTCTGCCGTGCAGGTAGCATACTCTTGTAGGCATCTCTAAGTCCAGCATTTATTGATGAACTGCCGGCCGCAAGGCGGCGGCCGAGCCGGGCTGTGATAGGCTGGTCTGCTAGGTGGAGTTCTGACGAGAGAGAAGTCGGATGTGGAAATGGAGGCCCTCATGGAGTGGGGGTCATCTGGCTTGTTGCGAGGCTCTGCTGGGGTGGCGGGCCAGGGTTGGAACCCGCCATCCCTCCTGGGCACCTCGTGAGCAGCTGGGCACAGGGAGAGCCAGTAGCAGCTCTGCCCCATGTCTGTGAGTCTCTGCCCCATGTCTGAGGGGCCAGAGCGATAGCCCAGTGGGTAGGGCTTTTGCCTTGCATCCAAACTATAAAAAGTAGTAATTAGCAATTGCACAAAATGTTAGTTTTTTGAGTACTTGTTATAGTTCATTGCTATGGAAACAGTGTGCATGCCATATTTTACCACATTCTCTTTTTTTGATTTTCCCGGTAAAAAAAAATTTATTTTGGTTTTTGTCCCCCCCCCCCCAGCAGCCCACTCCCCCACCACCAACATCCCGGCTCCCCCCCCCCCCCCCCAGCCCTGCTCCATGGCAGGTTCTTTATTTCTTCCCCTTTCTCTCTCTTTCTCTTTCCCCCCCTTCCGGTTGGTTGTCATTTTTGTCCTTTCTCTTTTTTTTTTATTTATAATTTTATTTTTTTTGTGCATTCTCATAAAATCTTATGGAGACAAACTAGTATCAATATTCTAAATGGCAAATAAAGTCAATTAAATTTAAAGGTTATCAGCACTATTGTGATGTTATTCTAGTGTTTTAAAATTTCATTTAGCCTCTGAACTAAAACAAAATGCCAGTACTCTATAAGTATTTCTATATAGGATACATATGATCCCATTGGTACTTTCCTTTATCTGGAAGTCATCTGCCTGATGTAGATTCAACTGCATAAAATATGATGGGCATGTTAACACCACTGTTCTCTTTGTCTCTATTGGTGGGCTATCTCCCATGTGTATGCTGGTAGTTACAAAAGATTACCACAATGAATGGAGCCCAAACCCTTCCAAAATTAGTATCCCACTAATTAGTATCTTACTAATTAAAATCTTACAAAATTATTATCTTACTAATCTTATCATTGAAAACAATTTTGACATAAACTCATATATTCAGCTGCTCTAGAATGACAGTATTTTGTCATTTCTGCTATTCTCTCCTTTAATCACTCTGTCTCTAAAATAGTCTAGCCTCTTTTTGTCTTTGTATTTCTAGTCAATGCTTTTTTGTAATGTTATTTTTGGCGCTTTCCCCCACAGTGCGCTATATACTTAAAAAGAAAAATCTTTTCTTTTTATAATTAAATTCAAGACTAAATTAAAACTTTCTAAGAATATCAAATTACATTCATCTGTGAGTTTGACAGAAGTTTTTATTGATAAGTTTAAGTATAGGATATTTACATATTAAAAGAATAAAATTGAATAATTTGTGTAAAACAAATCAATCTTATAATTTAGTTTCTTTTCATAATTTTTAACAAGAGTATCATTGTTCTGTCCATTAAATTTAAGAATTTCTGTTTTATTCATATTTTGTTTTTGTTTTAGGGTCCAACCTGGCTGTGCTCAGGGCTTACTTCTGGATCTGAACTCAGGAATCACTCGTGGAGGATTCAGAGGACCTCAATTTTATTTTTAATTATTGTTGTTCTTACAGCTTCATGATTTGGTTACAATGATCTGTTAACTTTTTTCCCTTTACTTTTAAACCACATTAATTATGGGTGAATTTGTGTATGTTTCCTATGAGATAAATTTACCCTATAATTATTTATAGAGTACAATTATCTAATACTTATACTGATAAGATAAATAGCTTTAATCTTTCACAAAGTACAGTTTAAAATTGTAATATAACCTTTAATTTTAGATACCTAATGATTCAGTAGAATAGAACAAAACAATTAACCTTTAATAGAAAAATCATAACTTTTAAAAAGAGTAAGAGAAATATAACTAAAGTCACAAATATAGAAAATCAACACTAATAGTCTTAAATCTCTTCATTATTATGGTGATGATCATAATTTGGGTTTGAGGGATTAGGAAATGCTCGTGGCTCTGTGTTCAGGATAACCCCTTCCTATGCTTAGGGGACTAGGTGTAGTTTGGGGGAATATGACCAGAGTCAATTGCAAGTGCCTTACTCCTGTACTATCTCTCCTCCTTCAGAAGTACTTTGAGCAGGGAGATATTGACTGAAAGCAATTGAGTACTGAAATATAAATAAAATCTTATTTAATATGAAATTAAATGATTACTCTTCCCCAAAATATTCTTATGCTATATTACCTATAAGGTACCATATTTGTGGATACTTAAGACATTCAGGTGCTTTCTTGCACGTGCCAACCTCATTTCAATCCTGGCACCACTTGTGGTTCTCTGGAGTGCTTCTGGGAGTGATTCCTCACAAAGAGCCAGGAAAAAGCCCTTAGAACTTCTGGGTATGACCCCAAATTAACAAAAATATACCACAGTCCATGAAAAACCGATGATAAAAATTAAATGAAAAGCAGATAGTAATCATATTATAACTAAATCATTTAACAAACTATTGAGAGAAAATTGAAATGAATAAAACTGGAGGTCTCATCTTAATCAAGAAATAAAGTATCATATTTGCTACCTATGTAACAAAACAAACCTATATCATCTGCCTTCTAATGATATGCAGTGAGAAGCAGTCTTAAGTT
This sequence comes from Cryptotis parvus, assembly GCA_021461705.1. NCBI lineage: Eukaryota > Metazoa > Chordata > Mammalia > Eulipotyphla > Soricidae > Cryptotis > Cryptotis parvus. Next base: position 71,169 of record JAJIBD010011180.1, read on the forward strand.
ATGTGTTGTCTCTGTCAGAAAGGCATAATCTAAATTTACTCAAGAGGAATCATCAAATTAAAATTTAGCTGAAGTTTATAAAATAGGTAGCCTGTGTTTATATCAAAATCATTATAGATCATTGATATTCAGCTTTCTTCAATAATTGAGTTCCCATTTGACCCAGCCATACCACTCCTGGGAATATTCCCTGGGAAGCCAAAAAACACACAGCAGAAACACCATCTGCACATTTATTTACATAGCAACACTGTTCACAATAACCAGAACCTGGAAACAACCAGAGTGCCTGAGAACTGATGACTGGATAAAGAAACTTTGGCACATCTACACAATAGAATACTATGCAGCTCTTAGGAAAAATGAAGTTATGAAATTTGCTTATAAATGAATGGACATGAAGAGGATCCTGTTGAGTAAAATTATCCAGAAGGACAAAGACATATATAGCATGACTGCATTTATTTCCATGATATGTATATATATAGACATATATAATTTTTTATATAGTATGATACCAATATTCAAGGTCAGCCAAAAGATGGATCAGGCAGTCTTGTCAAAGGTGGA